>ML791255.1:133319-161549 GCA_009831015.1 Picea engelmannii
GTGGAGTTTAATACCTCCCGCAACTACCAAAACATCAACAAGGATGAAGTGTGGAAAGTGACAAGTATGGTCAGGAATGGCATGATGAATCATCAAGAGGACCTCCCAGTAGAAAACCTATCCCTAAGGGTGACCCACTTACTAGGGTGAAATGTCAATCATCAAAGTGAAACAAGGAAAAGAGCATAAAGTCCAAGCAAGCATGTCATAATCAAAAGCAGTAATGGATGCAACAAACTCAAATGCCTGAAATATTGAAATGATACTCACCATAATACATGGCTTGTACCTCATGGAGCAAGACCCAATGTCTTTTGGAAGGCAGTTGATGTGGTGGATACTGTCGTGATGACCCTAGAGTTGTGGTGGTGATGTGGGTCTTTGTCTATGCAAGTGGAAACTACTAGTCAAATTGTCTCTTGGTACTCCATGTTTACAACATGAGGGCCTCAAGACATCATCTCATTAGTTATCCCTAGGAGTTGGGGATGACATCTGGATCCTACTTGGGTACATGTACTTTCCTTAGAGTGCATGAGAACCACAACATCTCCTACACTGAAACATAACACTGTAAAATCTAGGGTGGTTCTATTTCCCTTCATCCATATATATCAAAACCAAAATGACAACTAATCTAGAAAATAAAATTTTAGCATTTTTTCAAAAATTTCTAAACTAAACACGAAATCTATATGCAAGTAGAGAAAGATGAAATCTGAAATGTAGATAAACTATCATGAGCAATCAAGATGAAAATGCAAGGAAATCAAGATGACATGCCTACTTACCTGGGGTCTGGTCCTTGAAGAAGTTAAGTGCCACCTAAAAATAATGTTTGAGGAGGGATCCATTTACAGGTAACGACATCCTCCTCCCTTCTGTTGTGGACAAATAAAAATAGTTTGGTCCGGATATTTCCTCTATATTATAGGGCCCCAACCAAAGACTATCAAACTTTTCATGCATTCTAGGTTTTTCTCTCCTCTTGTCCCACATTAAGACCTGGTGCTCCTTTTTGAAATCTATTTTCCTTACTCTAAGATCAAAATTCCCTTTTACTTTTTCTTATTTCTTTTCCATTTGATCAAAGGCCATCCTTCAAGTTTCATCCAATTCCATAAGTTGATCAATTCGCCCCTACAAAGCTTCTTTATTTGTGGCAAATTGTTGGGTTATTTGCAGTGTTGGAATCTGGAGGTTTATAGGTAGGTATTCTTCTAACCCATAAACTAAATCGAAAGGGGTTTTTCTAGTAGAGGTCTTATTATTTGTGCGGTCGTCTCACAATGCATACTTAATCTTTCTATCCCAACTTTTCTTGTTTTCCCCAACAATTTTCTTTATAATATTCATGATGTTTTTGTTGATGGATTCCACTAATACGTTTCCTTGAGGATAACAATTTGACGAGTATGAAAAAATGATCCCATACTTATAATAGAACTCATTGAGCGCCATCGAGCTAAAATATTTGGCATTAACTATGGTTATTTTGGCAGGAACACCGAATCTAGTGATATTCTTTTCCTCAAGGAACTTCATCACAACCTCTTCTATTTCTTTTGTTGTTGGGATAGCTTCCACCCATCTAGTGAAGTAGTCAGTGGTTGTCAAAACCCATCGATAACCATTACTAGATTTTTCCTTCAACTCACTAATGAAACCCAGTCCCCATTGTTGAAAGGGTGCTTCTATGACTATTGGCTTAAGGGGAAGGGCACGTAGGCATTGTTTTCCGGCAGAGAACTGACATGGTTGACAGGATATGACGTACTGATGTGTGTCAGAGAAAATAGTGGGCCAATAATATCCCGCAATTAAGATATTATGGGCAATAGTGTGGGTTGCAAAATGTCCTCCATAATACCCTGAATGAAGGTTAGCCATTAATTTGTCAGCTTCTTCCTTATTCACACACTTGAGGATCACCCCATCAGGGTTCCTCCACCCCAGACAGTCTTTTGTTAATAAATACTTCATAGCTTTGAGCCTTAGGGCTCTCCTCTTGTGATCTACCAAATGACCAGGGAAAGTGAAGTTCTTCAAGTAATAAATGATATCTGAATACCACTCGTTGTTCTCAATTTATCTTACAAAATCGTTTATTTGTACCTTTTATCCCATATTGATGTCTTCTTGATTGATTTATGTCAACATCTTAGCCAACCTTTAGCCTTTGATTATATTGGATGGTTTGATCTCCAAGTCATATTCCTGTATCTGTGAAACCCATTTTTCCCTTGATCCAAGACAATCCTGTTGTGATAAAACATCTTTTACTGTGGGGTAAGGGACAAAAGATTTGATATTGTTGTATCCCACATAAGTTTGAAAATGCTTGAGAGACTTGACAAAAGCGTAGGCCTATTTTTCCGTAATAGTGTAATTCATCTATGAGTCCCTAAGGTTATTGCTCATGAAAGCAATCGATTATTCATCCCCCTCATCATTTTTTTTCCACAGAACTCCTGCAATGTTTTCCTTTGAAGTGAAAGAGAATATGATGAAGTCCTTAGCAAAATTGGGACTGATCAGGACAGACATGATAGTGATCGCTTCCCTAATACCTTGGAAAGCTAACTTAACTTTGTTGTCCCATTCGAAAAGAGCATCCTTCTTTAATAATCTATTAAGGGGTTTAACAATTTCAACAAAGTTTGGAATGAACCTCCCTACGAAGTTAATTTTGCCAAAGAAACACTACAAGGCTTTCTTGTCTTTAGGGAGAGGAATATTTTTTATGGCTTCAATCCTGACAAGGTCTACTGTGATTTTGTCTTTAGATATAATATGACCCAGTAACTTGCCTTTATCCACACCAATGATTGATTTCTTAGGGTTGAGAGAAATCCCATATTATCTACACCTTTGGGAAATCGTTCTTAAGTGTTGGATTTGTTGATCCCTTTTCTCGGAGATAGCAGTTAGATCATCCTAGTAAATCTCAATAAGTTTCTCGATCAAATCCATGAAAGCATAATAAATGGCACGATGGAACGTATGCCCTGTGTTGGTTAGTCCAAAGGGAATTCTCAAGTACTTATGAGTCCCCCAAGGGGTGGTGAAATCTATTTTTAGTTGGTCATCCTCCTTTACCAACACTTGATTGTATCATGAGAAACCATCAAGCATGGACATCATATTTTCTCTGGTGACCCTTTGCAGAAGATGCTCCATGTTCGGTAGAGGATAGTTGTCTTTAAGCGAAGCCTAGTTCAAATTTATGAAATCAACGCATATCATGATATCACCAATATTTTTCCTGACAATGATTGGATTGGATACCCATGATGAGTACCTGATAGGATCAACTATTCCTACCTCAACCATCTTTTGCAACTCCTCTTGGACTTGTGGGGAAATTTTCAGGTTCATTTTCTTGAGCTTATGTCTGAAGGGTTTTGTGCCTTCTTTAAGGGGAATAGTGTGTTGTATGATGTCCTCTCGGTAAGCCTTCAAATCTTCATAAGACCAAGTGAAAACATCCTTAAATTCTCTTATGAGGGAAATCAAATTCTCCCTTTCATTAGGCATTGTTCCTTTTCCAAATGTCATCGTCTTTCGGAATTCCTCGATGCCAATATTGAATTCGATGACCTCGTCATCGATTTTTCTTGACAGCTTCCCTTTATACATGTCATTTTGATCAAAAAGTCTCTCTAGGGGGATGACACCTTTAGGTAAGGGTTCGTCAGGTAAATCAAATATTTCAATATTTTCCCTTTCCACCAATAAGTTTATATGGGCTTCTGAGAATTCACCTTCACTCAGGAGAAAACATAGAATCTAGTTTTCATTATCAAAAACTTGCCAATGTTCCAATTTATTAGGTAGTGAAGGCCTGAAATTTAATTCCACTTTGTAGAGACTGATTTCCTTGAAAAGTTGTAAGGTAGAACTGGAAATGGTAATTTTTCCTGCCAAATGATTCTCTTCCCTAGGGATGGATTCAATCGAAAAGTTATCAAACTTCTTCATGGCATCCCAGACGACATCTTTGTAGTGTTTCAACCTTGGGTTCTTAGCAGTGAATTTCTCGTTAGCCTATGAAATGATCAAATCGGAGTCTCCTCTTATGTGCAGGGACTTGATATTCATATCAATGGAAAGATCCATGCCTAGGATAAGGGCTTCATATTTAGAGATGTTGTTTGTGCACTTAAACTCAAGCCTATGTGATAATAGGGAGTCTCATTTTCTAGTGATATCAATACTATTCCTACGCTAAAGCCTGAGCTTGAGTGCGCATCATCGGAGTCTAAGCCATAATATCTCTCCTTTTCTTCATCAAGAAAAAGGGAATTTTACAAAATGAAGGTGATGTCAATCCCCTTATCCAAAACCCGATGGGTTATGTTGACATGATTTTTAAAATATTCCTTTTCGGTATCATCTGGGGAAAGATTTTTATTCTCGCTTTTGATGACACCAATTTCCTTCTTTATGTGTGGCTCTGTTAGAATTTGTTGAATATGTCAAAAAAACTCTTCTTCATCCTACCTTGTTGCTCGTTTCCTTTCAACCTTAAAAACAGTATTTGTTGGGGGAAGTGTTTCTTTATATGTTGGTTCCTTTTGTTTACCCAACAACCTCATCATGCGACTGACATTTTTTTTAGTGGCCTCCTCTCCTTCCCTCTGCGGGTATGTCCTGATATTGCGGTGAGGTTCTGGCACAACAAAGTCATCAACTTGACTAATCTGAATGATTTCTTCAAGAAGGTTTTCCCCTTTGATGAAATATGAGGTCATGTTCTCTTCTATCTCACACGCCCTTTCTTGGGCTTCAATTAGAGTTGTAGGGCGTCCCATTCCAATTAAAACTCCACAGGGATCTTTCATGGTTGACATGTAGGACTTGAGTATGGTATTTTAAGAAGGTTTGAAATATTAAGGAAAAATTACCACGAGGGTATTGAACCTATCATTGAAATCCTTTACATTTTCCCTTGAATTTATTTTGTAGTTGATCATAAAGGGATTGGTAATCCTTTTTTTTTTTCTTTTTTTTTGCTGAATCTTTTGGAAAAACACTCTTGAAAGAGATCCCAACTCGTGATCATTCCTAGAAGAATATTCTCATACCATTCCTTAGCCTTTCCAATAAAAGTGTAGAAGAAGAGTCTCATTCGGACATCCTCATGTTGGTCATAAGGTTCAAGAGTACGGAGGAAGGCATCAAGTTGATCTTTGGTTATCATGATATCATCTCCCAAAAATATGGGGAGCCATTCCTTGAAGTACCTTGGGAGTTTGTGAGGATATCCAAGGATATTTTTCATGTCTAAAGGTTTGTATGCATCTTTATCCCATGGGCTCCATGTAGCACTTGGTGAATTGGGTACGAATGAGAGTGCAGGTGTAGAGGCAGTAGGTGAAAATGGAGGGCTAAGAGAGGTAGATGGAAAATCATGAGAAGTGGGATATGATGGAGGACTAGACCATTTGGGTGAAGGCTTACGATGCCTGGATTTTTTTCTGGGGGTTGGGTAATGCCCCTTTTGGGTATGTCCCATAATGGAGTCACCAAATGAGCTTTAGCACAAGATTATCAAGGGTGGGAGGGGAATGTTCTTCAAGTGAAATCGCCAGGAAAGCTAGAGAAAGGGTTTAGGATAGCTTTCCAAAGTGTTGTTGGGGCACGAAAGAGGATTCAAAATCCTCCCCAACAACGACGCCAAAATGTTATTGCACAAGTTGTAGCTTGGGAAAATTCTGACCCAAACCACAATATAGAGACAATTAAGAGAACACCTACCCATTGTCACTTTATATAGGTATTCACGTCACTTTATAGGTGAAGTGATCACCTCAAGGGGGAATCCCAGGTGACCCTATGGGGAAATGAGATGGAAAGTGAGATGATGAGGTGAATGTCCCAATAGGTCAAGTTTCTAAGTGGAATAAGGATTTTATGACATGTCTCGGAAGTGTTTCAAGGTTTCCAAGTATTTGAGTAACTGTGAAAAATGTTTGTACCTGCCCAAGACACAAGAAAAGCCAACTATATGAGCTATATGTTAGGTGGAAAAGCATGTTAAGCTTGTTGTCCATATTTGCAGCAGTCAAAAAATATATATATCAGCAAGTAACTAGTTTTTAGAGCTGTTAAATAAATGTCAAAAGTCAAGATAATGATACAAGAGCTAAGCTAGGTATGACTAGTACAACTCAAGATTGAAAGAGCAAGACTTTGGGGTAAAAGTAAGGTTTTTATAAACAATTGTTGTAGAAATACTTTATCATCCTTATGGCTGTAGAAAACAAGTTTTTACGGCAGAAAAATTAGCCAGCAAAACTTGCAAGTAATCCACCCAAAAAGTGTGTTGGAACTAGTAGACTATAGGGGAAAATTACTAGCAACTTTTGACGGTTGAAAAAAAAGTTATTTAGAAAGTTTTTTAGGGTTTTATGTAGCCCTGATGGTTGTATATTAAAGTTGTAATAGAAGAAAAAACTACTTGGAGAAACATGATTCCTTTGTGGCCTTAGCAAGCTTAGAACACACAGAACATATTCCAACTTAGACAATCTCAATATCTCAACATTTTACGATTACCATTGCAATAATTTATTTCTCCAATGCATGAAGATTAGTGTCTTTCTATTGGGTGAATGGATTCTCTTGATGAAACAAGTTGTATAAGTTACTTCCTTGGGGTTGTAATATATTTTAATCCCCAAGGAAAACCCTAACCAACAAGGAAAACCTAGGAGAGTGTAAGCCATTTTACTCCTCCTAGTATCCTTTGCACCAAAAATTATTTCAAAAAATTACAATGGACTTGGAGGGGGTTTTATGCCCTTATAATCCCCAATAAATCATCACATTAACCTTACAACCAACAAAAGAGAGCAATAAACATGAAATCCTTACCTAGTTGAAGCACTAACAAGATGAAACCCTAGTTCACCAAGCAAATTTCATCATAAAGCAAGAAACAAGCCTCCAAGAGAGTTAGTGCATCATCCATCCATCCAATAAAAAAGATAAACCATCAAAAGATAATGTAACCAAGAAAGTTTCCCAAGTAGGGCCTAAATTTCAGCCAATGTAGTCTTCTCACGATGGGACAGCTATGTTAAAATGAAATAGAGTTGATCTATATTTATACAAAATGTTCTAAAACATGTTTGTCCAAAAAACTTATGGTAAATCACAAGACAAGGGGTCGACAAACCTTACCTTTCCCCTTCACAAAAGTAATATTATTTAATTCATATTTTTCACATAAGAGAAACCCTAGCAACATGATGTTGCCCCTCTTTTGGGCAACTTTTGGCCAAGTCGTTGAGTTGGATAAGGGAGAGCTAGGCCTCCAAAGTCCAAATTTATTCAACCAAAGAATTTATTTTATGATCCATGGGCCTCTTCCTTCAAAAAGTTTCAAATGTCCATCATCGCCACCACAACCTAGCCTAGGCGACACCAAGCCCTCAAAAGGTGATGTTTTGTTCCTTTCAAGCAAGTTGTTTGGCATGTAGGGGTTGGGAAAAATCCTCCAATGTGTCCTTTAGGCCTCCAAAGGCATGTCATCATCATTCAGAGTGTAATCCCTTGGCATCCAACCTATGGGCTTCAAGTCCCATGGAAGCTCAAGCTAGGCTTGTTCTTCCAAAATCGTCAACCAACTAGGTCCTACAAAGACAAATGGATACACCCTCCAAGGATATCAAGTCAAATGCATCATGATGAGTAAATCAAATCAATAAAAGATCCATCTAAGCATGTACATCCAAACCACCTTATCAAAATAAACAAGTGCTCAAAGACCCTATGCTATTTTCCAAGTTTAGGTATGGGAGGGTTGACAAAATGACCTATTGGGTGAATCGTACCTCAAGTTTAGGGGTGTTTCCCTAGGGGACCTCTTTCTAAGTCATGTGGATGAAGTTGCATGGATGGGGGGAACAATTTTGGGCATGGGGTTCATTGCATACAAGGGGTTGTAGTGTCTCATTTATGGGTGCCTTGTAAAGAGTTGTTGCACCTTTGTTTTCAATGCAACCTTTTCCAAGCCCATTTATTGACTTTTATTCTTTTAATATGTTTCTAGGTTGAAGACAAGGTGGGGATTCTACCTAGGCATGAAAAATTATTCCCACCTTCACTCCACCCTGGTCACATCATGCTTCCCCAAGTTGAAAACATGTGTGGGGCTTCTACCTAAGCATTAAAAACGGTGCCCACACATGCTCCACCTTGGTTGGCATTTTGTTATTAGTTATTTTTCATGGGTCCCATCAGTTTCTTATGAGAAACATTTCATTTTCATCGGGATCCCTAGGCGAGAATCTATAAGGTTAATTATTGGATTTTATCTTTTTCTAGATACAAGACTCTAGGCCTTCAGCCCCTTCTTCCCATGAAATGAGATACGACCCCTTCTTCGGTCAGTATACCCAAAAATCCCAAAAGGTAAGGAGATGAAGGGATGAAGTGTGGAAAGTGACAAGTATGGTCGGGAATGACACAATGAATCATCAAGAGGACCTCCAAGTAGAAAACCTATCCCTAAGGGTGACCCACTTACTAGGGCACAATGTCAACCACCAAAGTGAAATAGGGCAAAGAGCATAATATCCAAGCAAATGTTGCATAATCAAAAGCAGTAATGGATGCAACAAACTAAAATGCCTGAAATATTGAATTGACACTCACCATAATACTTGGCTTGTACATCATGGAGCAAGACCCATTGTCTCCTGGAATCCATTTGATGTGGTGGATACCATCATGATGACCCTGGAGTTGTGGTTGTGGGGTGGGTCTATGTGTGTGCAAGTGGAGACTACTGGTCAAATTTTCTCTTGGTACTCCATGTCTGCAACCCGAGGGCCTCGAGACATCATCTCCTTAGTTATAAATTAGTATTTGGGGATAACAACCCACATCTCCATCTGATTATAGAGTGTTGATATCCAGAAGTATGTTAATTCCTTGAGGGCAAGTGCATGCATGGTTGTGTTGTCTTTGAGGGTCTATATGTCCTTTGATAACATAGCCATTAATGTTAGGATCATGGTATGGACTTTGGTTGGTTGTATGAGATGTTTCTAAATTAAGTCCATCATTACTGTTGTGGATGATTTGGTGACTTCTCGTCTGCAACTTGTGATGTCTTGTATCTTATTGAACAGTTCTTCCATTATGAGGTGCTTTCCAAGATCTTCTAACTAGGTAAGTCAACATATCTTGATTAATTATTGTGTTGCTTTGAGAAAGCATGAACATGTCGCCATTTATCTAGTTGTTTCTCCATTTTCCCTTTGTCTGGCTTGCTGACAACACTCCAATGATTAGAGGTTCATTTTTATCTCCATGCTTGAAGCGTGAGGGAGTTTGACTGGTGCATCAGGATTTTATGCACTCTACATTTCTATATCGTCTATACCTTATTGTAAAGTGTTCATTTGTGTATCCTGGAACATGTGCAGGTGGGCATACATGTTAATTATAGAATCCCCTAGATCTATTCTAACCTTCTCTATACTTTCCTTGAAGTTTTGAAGGTTTCCCTCATCAATCTTTACCTGTTGAAGCTTCTCCTCTAGCTCTCTGATCCTTGCTTCTTTCTCCAGGTTTTCTTGGTGTAATTTTTGGACGTTATATTCTATGTCGTTCATGAAAGTGGAGCTAGCAGAGGCTATGTCAATTGGGTCTTCATTGACATTTCCTATTATGGGGGTTTGCATGAGAACTAAAATCGGATTTCCCCTGGTCACTAGAATTTTCATCACTTTTTCTTGCACAATCCTGCCTAATACTTTATCATATGTGAATTTCTTTAGGTTGGGTACTTCACTTGGTCTAAATGGAGTACAAAGGCCCAAACCTAGCTCGTTGAATTATGTATGTCTGTTGGCACCTGCTATTGATATCTTTGGGATATCAATGTCCATCAGTTGAGCATCATTGTTTCTTATTTCAAAGTCCTTCGTTTGTCATTCTTCTTTAGACTCTTTGTCGACAACTTCCTTTTTTATTGCCTTTGTCTTTGTTGCTGCATCTATTGTCACATTTTCGGATGCTGATTTTTTTCAGCTTCCTTCTGGGAAGTTGCCTTTTATTTTTCTTTTGTTGTGGTTGTTGATGCATCGGCTTTGGCCTTAGCTTTAGCTTCTTCAGGAACCTTCCTCTCTTTTTTCAGTAGCATCATTATTCTTCTTATGTACCTTTTCTTTTTTTCTCCTCTTCTTATCCGTTATTGTTTCTTCTTCCTCAACATATCATGACTGCACAGATGTAGTTGCAACAGATCCTTTCTCCATTGCTTATTCTTCTTCTTCCTTCTTTTTGGCCTCTTCTCTTGCTTTTTCTTCATCTGCAATCCTCCCTATCTTCTTGTATCGTCTATTGAAGATGAATTCATCATAATTCCTTGTGTTACAATGAATTTCTTCTTCTTCCCAAACCTCTGATGTGTACTCCCAAGGCACGCCTAACTTGTTGAAATGTTCTTTGATGACCTTCTTTGAGTCGTGCCTCCTGAACCTCTCTTCTTCGAAGTGGTGCAATAGTAGTACATCCACCTCTTCTTGGGCCTATTTTTTTTTGGCGAAAAACTAGGCATTGGTGTATAGAGAGAGTGGAAGCCATATAGCTTTCTTATCTCTGTAAATCATTCCTCCGACTCCGTTGATCACCCTTTGATAATCCACTTCCAGGAGTACTAGTTTATCTGGTACAAACTAAGAAATAAGATGGGGGAATTTCATAGCACCATACACCATGATATAAGTCTCATGTTCCATCAAGTACCAACCCCCAATCCTCTTGATGACAACTACTTCTTTGTTAGTCATACATGGGGTTGGTGTGCAAAAAATGAACTCGTGTAACATAGCGAGGAAGTGATCGCAAATATTTTGGTAATATGTTATGTACTTTGAGCTCCCATAGCACTTTGCAATATATATGAATGGGAGGGCCTAGCAGCTGCCATGCCCAACCCATATTTGGGTATTGGTGGGCCACGCACATGATGCCTATGAGGTATGAAGACATATGGAAACTCAGGAAGGTCGTGGGATGGGCTTCTACAACCGTTGAGATGGCTTTTGCTAGGTTTGTTAATAGTATTTCGTCCCAATTGAGCGATGATCCTTTGTCTACATAATGGTAAATCAATGGCATATATGATAGAGGAAATTCGGTGACATCATGCTCCATGTACAACCTGCATAATATGGCCACCATGTATTGATAAGGATATCTTAGCGTGATCGTGGGATATCCATTGGTGGGTCTGAGTTTGAACTACTTATCTGGCTTGTACCAGATGTGGCATAGATCCTTGGTTGTATGCTTGAACTCATCAAGAAGTTCATTGTCTAGATTCCTGGTCCCCTTCTCTAGATGATAGCATTTGGCCAGGTATTTGGGATGGAATGACGTTATAGGTTCTCCCCTAGTATTGCAAATGTACCTATTCCCCAAGTCCACATGATTTAGTATCTAGGTGATGAAGTCAGCACAGGGGAATACAACATCATGGCCTACTACTCTCTGAATTCCATAATTTGTGATGTTCTTGAAAATCTTGAGCTCACTCCGATCCTTAGTGTCAGTAGCAAAGTTATGCTTTTTAAACATCTGATAGACATCGCCCCATCTAAGTGCATCTTCTCCCTTTTATAGGAATTCAAAGGTGTCATTGTACATTTCCCCAATATTGTCTGGCTCATCTTCGATCTGAAGGCCACTCCCAAAAGCCTTAGTGGTATGTACTTTGTTAGTTTCCTTCTTCCTCGAAGACATATTGGAATATGAAAAGCAAAGATGAGATCAGTGAAAAGACAATGCCAAAATTGATACATATATATTCAAAAATATTTTTTCTAAGTATCTCATGCGAAACACCCGAGGAATCACTTGTGTTGATACTGTGTGGGAGGTCATCATCAGACGAAGAAAGTATGATAGAAGGCATTGCTTAAATCTTAGTGAAAATCCAGAGAAAAAAACTAGGCTGAAAAGGTTTAAAGGCCTAAAACTGGAGCAATTCTTACGAACTAATATGATGGCTATCAGACGAGTTAATATTAATTTCATCGATGGTTATTCTTCACACTGGGAGACTTTGTATTAAGTTCATCGATGGGTAAGTGTGGATACTGGAGGAGTTGGTATGAAATTCTCCTATGTAAATTGGGGGACTTCATGCGAAGGTTTCTAAAGACGTCGGGGAGATGGAACAAGGTATGTCGGTGAAAAGAGTGAATATCATAGATGTTTATCTCAACTCCTTTGATGAAGACCGAAAGAGTTGGTGATAAAATCCCTGAATGAACCAGATATTTTGGTGTGAAAATTGTGAGTGAGACCGGGAGATTTCATAATGACTCTTCTGGTTTAAAAAACACTTTCTCAAAATTTAATTACACCTTGGACTGTGGGCTTTGGATTAATTTTCGGGTCCGAGTGCTAAGGTTGTGAGTTTTATGCAAGAAAAAATTGTAACCTTGTTTTCGAGCAGCACTGTACCAGAGGTTGAATGCATGAGACTAGTACCTTTGCAAGGTAAGTGGTAATGAAATTTTAAATGTTGAGCCAGTAGTAACTAAGCGTTATGTTGGTAAGGAAACTAGTCGAGGGTTTTTTGGCATCAACGCAAGGGAAATTTAGGTAGCTTCGAGGATGATTTTCCATTGGGATAGAACTTGAGTTGGTGCTATATGTATGGACTGTGTAGAAGCGACCATGGTTGAAAAGATGTTAAGGGGATTGTTGGATGGGATAGTGGGAATGGTTAACATGATATGGAAACCTTTCTATGAAACTTAAAACCCTAACCCTAGCAACACAAACCAACAAAATAAAAGGGTACAACCATATTTAGGGTTTACCCAACAATTAATCGACACATGAAAGGTATTAACTAGTTGAGAGTGAGGAAGTTTTGGGCTCGTCCTTTCATTGCTCGGTGACTTCTCTCCTTTCCTTGGCACTCGATAAAAAAATGGATAAGATTTGAGGGGTGAGTGCCTATTTATAGCCAATGGGTAAATGAATGTGGTTGGAGGCTTTAAAATATCACACCGGTGATGTCCTCCGAGACACACCGGAGGACTTTGTATCAAAGTATTTGATGTGTATTAGAGGGCTTAATATAAATTCTAATTATGGTTATCGAAAGGTAAGACGTGAAATCCTCCAGTTCAACTGGAGGAGTTTATACAAACTCTCGATGGTAAGTATGGTTCTTCGAAGAAATTTGCAAGAAGTGCCTCGATGGCTACCGGATTTGTTGGAGGGAATTCCTCTGGTGTACACCGAAGAATTTTGTGGTAACTCCTGCGGTGTATACCAGAGGAGTTTACACTAACTTTCTTGAAAGACAAGAACTAAAGTTCATATTTTTTCTTAAGTGCCTAAAGTCAAAAAATGCAAGCTCAGCAAAAATATGAAACTTAAGGTGGCATGTATAGAGACGAAGGAGCAACCACACTCAAAAACTCAATTTCAAGAAGATTTCAGAGAAGAGAAATTAAAGGGGCTCCATTTTCTTGGGTGAGGGATTTTCAAGCAGAAAATACAAGAAAAAGGAGGTTTGTTGGTGCCTAGCACAACATAGACCTAGTTTTAAAATGGGAAAAAATTAATGAACCAAAGGGGAAACATTCTAAATTTCAAAATCTATCCCTTGGTCCTTTTAGAGTTGTTGAGAAGATTTGGGTAGGAACATATCGATTGCAGAACCTTAGGGGTGACCTTGATGCTCTCCATGTTAATGGCCAGGCCTTGAAACAATGATTTTCTTAGTTGCCTAACATGGGTGGTTTTATGTATCATATTTTCTTTGTTTTGGTTTTCCTTTCTTTATTTTGCTTAGTTAGAGTGAATCTTTCAATTTTTCTTGGTTTTGGTTTGTTTGATTTATTTTGTTTTATTTTTGAATTTGGATGGGGTTTTGTTTTTTATTTTTGTTTGGTTATGATGATTATTGGAAGGACATTGATGTCTAGTCTCATGGTGAAACCTAGCAAAATTGTTTCTTTTATCTTAATCTTTCACTATTTAAAAAAAAAGTAAGGGGTTCTCACTCAATGAAAGATTCCAATGCAAGGATTATTTACATTTATATATACATATCAACTAAGAAATGAACAAGTTGTATGTCTTGTGGTTGGAAATAACTGAGGGGAATAATGGACGGAAGGAGAGTATATCCTATGCCTATTGACAGAGTTGGGAATGACCCTACTTATTTTAGTGAGGATAATGAAATAAAATGTGAAGTTGATGCCTTCCCTCTAAAGAAATAGATATCCTCCTCCCTAGCTCATTCTTGGTACCTATGCAATAAATGTTATATATAAAAAGAAGAATAAAAGAAAATTCTATAACAAGACAAATGTGTAGAACCAGGGAGGGTATGCAGATACCTTTGTCAGGTCTATGGACGTTCGTTGGCAGCAGAGCAAGGTCTATGATATAAAGGTGACTCCATCGAGGCTATGGACACTCATTGGAAGTGGAGAGACACTGTGAGGAGGTACCAAA
Source organism: Picea engelmannii (assembly GCA_009831015.1). NCBI lineage: Eukaryota > Viridiplantae > Streptophyta > Pinopsida > Pinales > Pinaceae > Picea > Picea engelmannii. Next base: position 147,828 of record ML791255.1, read on the forward strand.
GGCTAATAAATTGGAAATATAATGTCCTCCAATCAATCATGCTTTCCAACCTATCTCTCTCCTAATAGAGCATAGAATATTGGTTTAATAGAAAAGAGGCATGAAACCAAATAAATCCCCACGGGCAGACAAGCATGGATATTTCCCAGATCATATGTATACAAATTTATAAATAAATTGTGAGTTATCATCTTAAATTGAAGGTTGACTCCTGAAATTGTGTATTATTACAGCTAAGGTGAGGAGCAGAGATTTTAGTTTCACTCAACCAATCACCATTTGTTGAGCACTCGATACACTCTCAAAATTCCTGAATTTTGGGGTACCGCTTTACTTAATTTTCTTTTTGGACTTTGATTGTGTCTGATCATAGTTTGTTTTTTTACTTTCTCTTGAATGAATTATGCTCGTTTTGTTGTATTCCACACCAAGTTGAGATAAGTATCCAAAGAAATAAAAACACATTTAGTTCCATTCTAGAGAAAGGGGGATTTGAGGACTTAGCCATTTTGAAACAAAAGGAAAAAACCCTTCAAATCCCTTATTTTTCCAACTTCTGAAAGAAACTTTTTCCAATAACCAATGTACCATCGAGTGTCGGTGGTCTATGTGTAAAAAATACACAACGATCAGGAAAACTCATCGATCGTCAATGTTCATCAGTCATCAACATCGATCACTAAAAATTGCAAATCATTTAGAGGCAATATTTAGGATCGTCGATGTTAATGTATCAAACCAAACTTTTAATCTAGACCATCCGCCACCAGCATTGAGTTAATAATGGTTGTTAATACCATCATTAAGTCCTGTAAATGTGTTGAACCTGCACAGAATAGATCTAGCTAGAAAATACTACACACATTTGTAGAGAGAAATTGAGAAAGAAGAAGAAGGAGAGAAAGAATGGAAGAATTCTCATTAACCGTAATGAATGATGAATAATTTACACAAGATATACTTTGTATGAATCAATCAATGCACACTGGAGGAGAACCAATGCACCATAGTGGTGGTCTAGAGTGATATCGACACACACCAGCAGTTACGGGAGTGAACTGCCACCTAGTCTAGTCTCTCAGGCAGTTACGGGAGTGAACTGCCACCTAGTTGAGTTAACTAGTCAACCAGTCTTCAGTTAACTGAATGAACATAGTGTAGTGAGGAGCAGATCAAGGAATCAAGAGTAATGCGCCAGTCTAGTGATGATCCCAAGGAAAATGCGCATTATCATGGTGATGATCCCAATGTTGCATGGTAACAAAACCGATGCAGCATCTAGACTCAACTCAACTAGTCAAACTGAAGTGTCAACTAAAGAGATTATTATCCAGGTGGAATATTCTCCCCTAAAATATAGGAGACTGGATAATGACTAATTATGACTAATAAACAAGGAAAAACCTTAGGAAAAAGAAATCCTAGGTGTGTGTGAAGTAACTCCAACACCCCTCGTGAACATCACTATGGTGAAAATAAAGAATGGGTCTTGGCAATGAGGCCACGTTAGGTACCCAAATATGAATGATACACTGAAAATAAAGTGAGGAAAGAGGGAAAACCTCATGGGAAAAACCCCCCCTCAGCGTACAATGTATGTAAAAAGAAGAACTACAGTTGCTAGGAAATTGTGTCCTTCACTCCAAGACGACTTCGTAGAGAATGGAACTTCTGCTCAGTGAAGGTCTTGGTGAAGATGTATGATGTTTACTTTGTTGAAGGATAGAATTTTAGGTCAATTATCCCCTCATGTACTAAGTCCCGGATGTAGTGCATGTGGATCTCGATGTGCTTCGTATGCTACCTCTGAACTGGATCTTTGCAGAACTTCAGAGTGCTTTGGTTGTCACACCAAATGACGATTGGCCAATGAAACTGAATTCCCAACTCAGTGAGATAATGTTGTAGCCACATAGCCTGAATGGTTATGTTAACTACCCCTCTTTACTCTGCCTCAGTTGAAGATAGATCTATGGTAGCTTGCTTCTTACTCGACCAACAGATAGGCCCGCAACCAAGACTGAGTGAGTAACTAGATGTGGATTTGCGATCAGTGCTATTGCCAACCCAGTTAGAATCAATAAAATTGGTGTTATCTAATGTAGAGTCTGTTTCATAATGAATCCCAAAGGTGATGGTGCCCTGTACGTTTGGAAGGATATGCTTTGGAGACTTCCAATGTAGCTCATGTGACTCCTGCATGAACCTGGAAACCGCGCCAACTGCATAGGAGAGGTCTAGTTTCGAGTGTGTGAGATACAACAAGATCCCCACTAGTTTTATGTACAGTGTGTTGTCAACCAATAGAGTGTCCCCGCCATCCTCAAGTTTGACCCCTGATAGGAAAGGATTCGGAGCAGACTTCCAGTCTATCATGTGAAATCTCTCAAGGAGATCTCGTGCATACTTGGCCTGAGACAGTTTGATGCCTGATGCATCCTGACTGATATCGAGTCCAAGGAAGAGTGTAGCGGACCCATCTCCATCATCAAAAACATGTCATGTAGAATCCTCTTGACTGCAACAATCACTTAAGTCAAGCAACTAGTGATCAACAAATCATCAACATACAGAACTAAGAGTAGAAGTGAATCAGTCGTCTTGAGCATGTAGGCATTCAGACCTTCTTTACAACATACAAAGTTATGTGACAACAGCTAGGATTCCATCTTGGCATACCATGCCCTCGGAGCTTGCTTGAGGCCATAAAGGGACTTGTTCAGTCGACAGACCAAATATGAGTCATGTATAAATCCCTGGGGCTACTTCATATAGATCTCCTCAGAGAGATCATCGTGAAGAAATGCATTATTCACATCCATCTGATGGACTTCACATACCTTGGTTGTCACAATGGCAAGTGCCAATCGTATGGAATCCATCTTCGTTACTACAACGAAGGTCTCATCATAGTCAATATCATGCACCTGTTGAAAGCCTTTGGCAATAAGCCTGAATTTATATCTGCTAATATGTCCATCTGGTGTGCTCTTGGTCTTGTAGCCCATCTGCATCTGAGAAGTTTCCTCCCATAAGGAAGGGTAACTAGATCCCAAGTCTGGTTCTTGAGGAGGGATATGTACTCCTCCTGCATGGTAGATTCCCAAAAGGGATTTCCAACAGCCTCGGCATAAGAATGTGGATCTGAAGATTGAACCAAGAAAAGATGCATGGAGGGAAATGGTTCAGTGGCAGTGAGTGCAACAGGAGGCTTCTTGAAATCAGATCGAGTCCTCCCATTATTGGCTGGATCACCAACGATGTCCCATGCATCCTAAAGAGTATTTTGTGCCCACTTGGGCCTCTGCTCTGGCTCTACAACTACACCTGGATGCTTTGACTCTACATCTGAATTTACTAACTCTATATATGAATCATCTGAGTCTTCTGAATCAGAACTCTCATCTGAAGAAGATTCATCATGTGCATGCTCATCATCTCAGACATGTGGAAGAATGACAGTGTCTACATGTTGTTGTTGAGGTACATGCGAGACACTTTCCTTGAATTGGACACTTCGCTCAATGATGAGTTGGTCTGAGGAAATATCAATAAGTCTATATCCCTTCACACCGTTGAGGTATCCAACAAAAATACACTCAGTGCTCTGTGGATCAAGTACCTTCCTCTTTTCAGAGGGAATCCGGTCCCATGCACGTGAACCGAAAATACGAAAGTGGGTCACTTCCGGTTTGAGGCCACTCCAAGCCTCATAGGGGGTCTTATCCTTGATAGATCTATGGGGAGATATATTTTGGATGCATGTTTCTCAATTAAGTTCTTCGGCCCATAGTCTCTGTGGTAGTGACTTTGCAGCAGCATGCAAGATGCCATCTCCTTTAGAGATCTGTTTTTCTGCTCAGCAACTCTGTTTTGTTGCGGAGTATAGGGAACTGTGTGTTGCAATTGAATCCCTGCCTCATGGAAAAGATAATGGATCTCATGATTGACATACTCTCCCCCGATATCAGTTCAGAGGACTTTGATTTTCTTTCCGAACTGTATCTCAACCAAGGCTTTGAAATCTTTGAGGTGTTGAAAAACCTCGGATTTTTGCTTGAGAAAGTAAATCCATGTAAAACATGAGAAATAATCAACAAAAATGAGAACAAACCTCACTTTTTTTATAGATGGATGTGGAAAAGGACCCATAAGTTCACTATGGATCAGATCTAAAGGCGCGGAAGCTCTCTAAGACTTTCCTTTGTTGAATTTTTCTTGAGGGTGTTTTCCGAGACACGTCCCTAACATACTCCCTTGGAGAAATGGATGTCTAGTAGACCATCCACCAATATTTTCTTGCTAATCTGTAGAATATATCTGAAATTCAAATGTCCAAACCTTTCGTTCCAAAGCCTACTACTTTCATCAGCATGAGTAAGCAGTAAAGCAGAGTCTGGTTCAATAAATTCAGAAATTGTATACAATCTAGATTGATGATTTACCTTACCAGTAGCAACCCTGGAGTTTGTTTGCATGTCATATATGTCCATAGAATTTGGTGTGAATATGACTTTCTTTTCAGTGCCAAAATTCAACATCAGATACACGGAGAGAAGGTTGACAGAAAGTTTGGGAATGTGCAACACATTCTCGAAGCTTTCGTTGGTGAGTTCAATCCTTCCTTTGTCGGTGACTTCGACTGGAGAGTTGTCCCCCATCTGAATGGGAGGACCTTTACATGCATCCAATGAAGAATATACTACTTATTTGGCATCCATGTGACGCGATGGTCCTGAAGCTACGATCAAAGCATCGAGACAAGAGTTGGTGGCAATCAAGGCATGGCTAGAATTGTCTTTCTTGGGATTATGATATTCTGGCATCTTCTTCTTGGCACCCTTGAGGATGCAATCTCCAAGGTTGTTTTGTTGAATTATTTGAGTCACTAGGTATTTATTTTTTTGCATGCATGTAGATTCTTGATGGAATCCTTTGTGACAGTATGTGCATTTCTCCCCTTTTCTTCCCTTTTCCCCTTTTGATCTGGAGGCATTGGTGAAGGGTTTTGAGTACCCTTCCTTCTTTAGATTTGAATGAGCTTTCCTTTTTTCTTTATATTTATATTTCTGATATTGATGGCTTCCATCTTGCACAGTAAGTGCATGCGCCTTTGGGCCTTTGATTTGTCCCATGTTGATGAGCTTGGTTTGCTCCTGTGTCAGAGATTCGATAAAGTCCTTGAGAGAAGGCATCTTCCAGGTGGCTCTAGAGGCGAATCTGACTGAATGGAATGTGGACATGAACACGGAGAATTCAGGACCAATTTTGGAGAGAATGGTGAGAACCATTTGTTTCTCTTCCTTAGATTTATCAACCCCGCAAACTTTGAGTTGCGACAGTAAATCCTTGAATTTTGTAAAGAAATCTTGGATATTGTCAAAGATTTTTGGATCCAATGTGAGAAATTCCACCTCCAACATGTGTCCCCTCATGTCATCTTGTTTTCCAAAGAGTCCTTCCAAGGTGGTCTAGGATTCATTGGAAGTCTTACAGGAAGATATGTGAAAAAGGAGATCGGGAGAAATAAGACTGCAAATTGTTTCGAATGCTTCATCCACTTGATTTAAGTACTTGGATTTTTCTGTGGATGATATCGGTTTTGTGTCTGTATTCAAGGTTAACCTATACAATCCTTTGGTTCAGAGATGTATGACTATTTTCTCCTTCCATGCAAAGTAGTTGTCTTTTGGGAAATCCATCTTTTCGTTGTCTTCAATCTTTTGTACCTACAAAAAAAATTGGTGTAGCTTTTGCTTAGCAGTCTGTCGACTCTAATACCATGTAAATGTGTTGAACCTGCACAGAATATATCTATCTAGAAAATACTACACACGTTTGCATAGAGAAATTGAGAAAAAAGAAGAAGGAGAGAAAGAATGGACAAACTCTCATTAACCCTAATGAATGATGAATAATTTACACAAGATATACTATGTATGACTCAATCAATGCACACTAGAGGAGAACCAATGCGCCATAGTGGTGGTATAGAGTGATCTGGACACACACTAGGAGTTACGGGAGTGAACTGCCACGTATTCTAGTCTCTCAGGCAGTTACGGGAGTGTACTGCCACCTAGCTGAGTTAACTAGTCAACCAGTCTTCAGTTAGCTGACTGAACAGAGTGTAGTGAGGAGTAGATCAAGGAATCAAGGGTAATGTGCCAATTTGGTGATGATCCCAAGGCAAATGTTCATTATCATGGTGATGATCCCAATGTTGCATGGTGACAAAACCAATGCAGCATCTAGACTCAACTCAACTAGTCAAACTAAAGTGTCAACTAAAGAGAATATTCTCCCCTAAAATATAGGAGACTGGATAATGACTCATTATGACTAATAAACAAGGAAAAACCTTAGGAAAAAGAAATCCTAGGTGTGTGTGAAGTAACTCCAACAAGTCCATCTATCATCAGTGAGTCATGTTGTAGTCTGAGAAAACTGAAAAGACAAGTCTCTTTGACCGGTGTCGGTACTTCATCGATTGTCGACAGAAAACGTGCTCAGTTGCAAAAATACAATAAGAAAAATTATTTTTGTCGATGGTCGATGTTATATCAGCGTCGACCCTTCACTCTCCCAAAATTTCCTTTTCAACATGATGAACTATTAATCTGGACCGCCCGTAATATTCCCTTGGTTAATCACAATCGTTGAAAGTCTAAACACAAAATCAACCATTTGTGTTGTTTTAGTAAGAATTATGCCCACAACTGATTTTATTGACCAATTAGGCATCACCACGACAGAATTAACACTCTCAATTGACATGTTGGATGACCACTCACGCACCATGTCATTGTATGGACATGTAGTAGACACGTCATCATCTCGCAAAATGTGCTACGTGACAACAATAAAAGGAAGAGTTTTGCATAAAGTTCTGTAGAAATCGATGGATAGACAATAGCACGAGATATTTAGAACCACTAACAACCTCACATCCCTGAACCCTAATATAAATTCTCATTACATGCCAAATCACGATAATTTTAAATCGTCAATGAATTGAAATAACGGCCTCCTCGCGCCACAGTTCCACATAACTCATTAATATCGAGTATAGTGCAATTGACACATTTAAGCCTCTAAGATTTGTATATATTTTGTTGTACCCGGTGATGGTAAATGTTGGATGGGACTGATAGAAAATAAGGTATATTGGCTCGAATTTTCCTTTGTTAACACATATTTCCCATCGAGTATATGAGAGGTTTCGTGAAGCCAAGAACTTCTCATACGCTAGACGTTGTTCTCATTCAAGTGTATTATTATCAAATTTTGAGTGTCATTGCTATAATTGTTTAGTATCAAATATAATTTTTGTTCTCATATTCAAGTATGTTGTTTTTACTATATTTCTCACAATTTTGGATGAGCTGTGAATTTTAAAATGTTGTTTTGTGCATGGAAGATGTTGTCCTGCAGACCAATGACTAGGAAATCCCCAAAAACATCAAAGGAAAAGAAAATACAAACTAGTGAAGCTTCTATTCCAACCATTGTTGAAGAGTTTGAGATTTTTCCAAAGGTATAACCTGTCATTCGAATCCACATAAGAAAGCTCTCACCCAACCACCGTTGTACAAAGATATTGATTCAAGCACCACATCTAAGGTACTTTTTCCCACCTAGAATGATTTGTATAATAAAATAAATCACTCAGAATTCCCAGATTTTACACCCCATAGTGTTTTGGACGTTGTATTCCTAGACGACCACATCTTTCCAAACATCAAATGCTCCTTTTTGCACATGGTAGCCTCCTGGACCCTTGTTCTACCTTGCATAAATACTTTAGAATGGATAATTGGTCACACGTATGCCGATAAATGTTTGATAAATGATGTGGAAGGTAATTGTGTGGGAGTCTTTTTGTCGGTGGAAGTAAACAAGTACTACAAGCTCATAGAGCCTGAAGTTAGGCTAAACGTCGACTTCATGGTTAAATTCTATGAAATTCATGATATCGGTAGACTGTTAGCATCCTAGTGGAAAGAAGACAGAAAATTTGTAAATAGAGCCATAGTATGGTATAGTACTGTAAACCTAAGAGAACCCTACATGTATGTAATGGCGTTGATCTTTTGGTTATATGGGGAGAAATACTATTATAAGTTTTTAGAATCTTGGATGTCCCTAGCCTACACTGTGTCTATATCATGAAGTATTTTCAATTGGGGTGCCATCATCTCCAAGCAACTGAGTATTAGTATATAGCAAGATCGAAAACCAAATCCAGGAGATGTGCCCTCCTTTTACGTGGCATCTTATTTACTAGATGTAATGTGTGCTAAAAACATCTTTCCATGGATTGGCCTGAGTTGGCATGTACCATAGTTACTTGTTCACGTATATTTTAGTGCTTTGTAGGAGAATAGTTACAAGAATTCTTATGCCATGATATGTGATGAATTTCTGGCCAGATTGCACTTCATCATTTTCAAACAAGAATTCCCAAGGCTCTCGAAGTCAACCAAAAAGATAATCTCCATAATCAGACACTGGTATCTGGAGGAGAAAATTACTTCTCTCATAATCTTCGGTGCCATTGGAGCCCCACATCTGCTACCAACCTATGTGCTAGACCGATTGGTTCTAGGAGAAGTTAGCTATCAAACCATTTTTCAAGGCTTCAATACTTCATTGGTGAAGGAAAAGAAGACAACTTTCAGCTCATATGGTTTCCAAATAGTATATTATTTTTTAAAAGACACCACACATGAAGCAACAAGTCCTAGGCCACCTAGAATATTGGTTCCTGACGGGCAGATATCGTAAGCATGATCCTAAAAATTTAGTATCCAAACACGTTGGATAGGTGGTGTCATATTGGCCATATGCACATGATAGATTTGAGGATGAAATTTTCACTGAAAATGCACAAGAATGGGACAAAGTGCTTCAAAGGAGAGTCAACCTAGACATGGCTTGGTTTAGGGACATGTCAATGGATGAACAAGTTGAACTGATAGAGAAAATAGGGGAAGCAACCATTCGAGCACACACCAATAGGGAAAGAAAGGATCAAGTAGAAAGGAGGGCTGAAGGAGAAAGACTCATAGCAGAAGATGAAAGGATAATACATGAAAACGAGAAAAACATAGCAATTGAGGGATCAAAGCAACCAAGGGGATTGAAGAAGAAGAAAATGTAGTGGAAATTGAACAGATGCCTCAAAGAGAAATATCGCCTGAGGAAGTTAACACTCAGACATAATTAAGCATTGGATAGGTATAAATAGAGCATCTAGGAGTAGTAGTAGCATATGAGAGTCTGACAGAGGCGCCAGCCACAGCAGGATTGGCCCCTATAATTATAGATTTAATAACAATTTACGATCATGATAGCGATGAGATGGACACTTCTCGGGTTCCCATTATAAATGAGTCCAAGGCAGGGGAGGAAGTAGGTCCATCTTATGAAAGAACACAACTGGAAGGAGGGGTTGTAACAATTGAAACAACTGAAAAAGTAGTGACCCCTCTGAAACAAGGACCATAGCCACAAAGCACAGGAGAAAAGGTCCAAGATGATAAGGATGCAAATGGGGATGAACTACATAGCTCAGAAGATACCACCTTTGAGGAAAGGGACAATAAAAATGGTGAATACCATGGAAAATCACAAGAAGAGGTTGAAAGTAAAGAGGATGAACATGAAGAACAAGGCATTGTTCCACCAAGTGGAGAGACTTTGGTTGATCCTTTAGCCAATACATTGCCTAAGGAAGTAGCATTTCCTGCAGAAATAGTAAGAAATGTACCAGGAGACACTACAGCCCCAAAACAAACAAAGGATGTATCTACAAAGTCAGTAACAAAGCCAATCGACAATATAGATCATCCTTCCACAACACTAAGCCAAGAGCAAACAACAACTGGAGAATGAGGAGAACTGAGTGGTCAAACACCAGTAGCTAATAACGATAAGGCATCGATTGTAATACCCCTCAAATAAAGTATTTGGCATTTTAATAAATTTCCTTAATTGGAAAATTCAAATGTAGAATTAGATGGTAAATTTGATTGTTGTTAATTTGATTATTGTGCAAGATAGTGACTTTACAAGTGTCCTTAGTTACTAGATAGATTTAAGAGACGATATTTTTATTAATTAAATGAAGGGAACAAAAGGAACAACCAAGTTAAAAAGAGATGATCATGAATCCATGAGTGGGGAACAAGTTAGAGTTGACCTTGAGCAAAAAGGGACAAGTGTAAAAAGTCAATTTTGATGATTGACACACCCTGAAAATCAGGGATTTCCAAGGCTGCAAATTTCCAAAGGAGGGAAAAGAGCTTGGAAAGAAAGGAATACCTAAGAAAAGAATATAAAAACATGTGTGAGGAGGCAGAACATTGCTTAGCATGTGGAAGGGAGAAGAGAATCTCTTAGGAAAAAAAATTTAGGAAAACAAAGGATACTCAATGGTTGTTGTGTGAGCACGAAAGTGTTATGAAACTACAGAAATATGAAAGGCATTGTTGGAACTTTGGTGGATCTACCAATATTATTATAATAGAATTAGTATGGAAATCAGACAAGAATTAACATGTCTATGGATGAGTAATATGATGTATACAATAAGACTAGAATGTGAAAGAACACATAGATGTTCAGAAAATGTTTAAATAACAATATGCTAAACCTGTATATGTTTCCTATAGTGTGAAATTTTGATAAGCATAAGTAAACATATGGTAATTTCATCAAATGATCGGAGAAAATTAGATCAGAAATGATAAGAGAGTATTAAGTGTAATCCATTACTATTGTATTTCCATGTTAAATATTATATGTTTACAAGGGTCATAAATTCATATTACAATCACAGAACTTTGAGCAATGTATAAAGTTTGATTATGAAAACATGTTAAGGCCAGCATACTAAAGAAATATTAATGCTCTGACTTCTTCCTTGTGAACTTAGGAAAAGGAACCCGAATACCTTTCCTATCCATTTCTTCAAATCCATGATCCATAAAGAAATACCATCTACAACAAAATCATACAATGTTGAATTAGTTTGTATGTAACGAACACGTTAACTAGAGTAGAGCAGTACAAATACGGAAATTCTAGAGGCATCTACTTATACCTATACATGGCGAAGCCGAAACCAAGAGGCGCAATATGACTGTACTGGAAGGGGAAAATATTGATCTTGGAGTCATGATGGGTCCTCTCAAAACAGAGGCTAATCATTAGTTTGGTATCCTTATGAAACTGTTGATATCTAACTATATAAACTCACATTGAAACAAATCGAAAGGAACTGTTAAAAAAAAAATTACTCTATAAAACTATAAATTCCCTTTGGATGGACAGTAAAGTAAAACATGAAAAGTCTTTGGGAAAGTCATAAGTTTCACAAGTTTCTAAGCCACAAACCGGACAAACCTTATATTTCTTTCACGAATGCATCAATATTTGAGTAGAATTTAATAACAAAATCGTATTCATGTATGTGTTTAATACGCATGCATTTGATATGTGAACATGTAATTTATAGATTAGAAACCAGGGTACAAAGAGTTTTAAAAGGCTTATCTGTGAGATCTATAAAATAAATATCAATCAATAAATAATCAGGGTAGAATCGTGTTGAAACAAATAAAGGATACCCGAGAAAATCGAATAATGAAGTTTGACCAGAACCAAATCAAAATCCAAACATTTGGGTTATGCAATGTCCAATACAAAAATTGCATAGTATAAAACATTTTCATAGTGTAAACAAAATCTAATATTAGAGCAAGTAAATGAGTCCTGACTCTACTAATGACAAGTTAGGAGGGTTATCACACAGGGTGAGGCCTGACCTCCTCTGTTGACCAGTTTGAATAAAGGTATGGATTATATGACTAAACACAATTTTGGTATACTACCTGATAACTCTGGTCAGTCCAATAGTTATGGTAGAAGTAACAGGTAACCAATGGGCATAAATACAACTCTTAGAAGACTAACAAAAATATATCTGCAACGTTTTCAATCAAGCATAACATAGTGAATTAACCAGATATGAAATAATACCCAAAAACAAGTGTACATCGAACTATTAATAGAAAAATATAGTGTTATCAAGAGATAACGTAGAATCGGGCTCTAATATTTATATTTAATACAAGCAGACTTCAAGAAATGATTCCTTTAGCGAACAGAGATTAACCCTCAAACGTTCATTTTAACCCTTTCGAACCAAGTAATAATGTATTCCTTGGAGAGATTCTATGGAAGAAATAATGCTTACTATAGAAGAAATAATAGTACTCTGAAGAATAAACGCTACCCATGATGCGCATAACAGACTCCGCGATGAATCACTGGAATAAAACCCTCAGTGGAAAGGAAGAAAAATTACATAACTCTATGAAGGAGTATACATGGATAAACTATTGGAAAATATTGTAATAAGTCACAAGTCCAGGCAAGAACCAAGTATGCCAGGATGAAAGCCATGGGTACTTCATCCCCAAAAAAAACCTCTTACAAAGATCACTATCGGTTTTACCAAAACAAAGAATGATTTTTTCCATAATAACAAAAACCTCTCCAAAACCAATGCTTTGACAGAAACTTTAATGAAATTAATCACGCGAAGTACAAAGGTAGGTGGCCAGGTTAAGTGTCAAGTAGTTAACGCCCCACCCACGTGAAGTAGCGTAGTTGGAGGCTTTGGATAGTGACCGAGGAGATCAAACATGGGCAAAAGTGTCATTTTCAAGTTGCAGGTTTTAAATTATAAAGGAAGGACTTTATGACATACCGATAGGGAGGTCGTAAGGTGACTGGTGAAGACCAGTATGGTTCAAGTCATATTAATTACTTACCCTGCAAGTGCAATATTCCAACCTTGTCGTAGCTTACACTATAGTATATGGTAGAGGCATATTCCTAGGATAACCCATAAATAACGTTTATGCAATATATGAGGACTTGGGTTATGATTTGAATACCTTGGACATCCTCACGATCCTCTTATAAAGATAAGATTATATATATATATATATATATATATATATATATATATATATATATATATATATATAAGCCATTATAGGTAGTTAGTAGACTTGAAAGGTAATAGAGTTAGGAATATATACATATATTTTTATATATAAGAAAACATATGTATAAAAACCATTATAGGTAGTTAGTGGACTCGAAAAGTAATAGAGTTAGGAATTAATTATGTGATTTTGAAGGAGACATTTTATTTCTAACATTATATCTCTACGGTTTTGAACGGAAATAATAATTCTATGCAGTTTTTACCTTTGTTTACAAGGATAATCTCTGCAGTTAATACTTCTCTATGGTTTTGAGCTCTCGGTGAGGGGAACTTCTTTGCGGTTTTCGAAATGCTCTCTCTAATTTTGAATAATTTTTAGTTCTTGCTTCCACCATTCATTGAGCACTTGGGTGTGTGTTCGTAAATTAGTTATGGCTTCTTCAACCGGATGAGCACCTGGACATGTGAAATCAAGTGAGTCACTTTTTACTTTGACTCAATTTTAATTTAAAATACATTAACGTGTGAAAATTAAAGAGATTTAAATATATTTTATTTTTTTATCTATTTTTTTAAGTTTAATAAGTAAAAGTTGATTTGAGAGATAATAATTAATATCATTATTATCAATTAAGAAAATTATTTTCCATTTTTAAAGTCAATCCAAAATAATAATTGTTACTTTTTTCTCTTCTTTT
>ML791255.1:161951-174222 GCA_009831015.1 Picea engelmannii
AGAGAGATGCCAAAATCCAAATAGAGTTAGAATCATTAGAAAAATGAGTGAAGAAAGAGATGTAAAACTCCAAATAGAGCTAGAGGCAATGCTTGATAAAAAAAATTAGAATCTTCAAAGATACCATTCAAACTCAAATAGAGGATAGATTCTTAGGGGTCAAGAGTGAATTACAGACAATGAAGGATAGGATTCAAGAAATGCAAAAACATAAACAATCAACCCAAGAAGGAGAGGCTGAAGAAAGTCACAACTTGAGAGATAGGATTAAAGAGCTAGAAGAAAAACTAACCAACAATTTGACCCTCAGTAATCTCGAAAAGAAATTGGATATCAAACCCATCAAAGAGGAACTGAATAAGCTAATTGAACTGGACCATGAGCATAATAAAAGATCCTTGAACCTCATAATTTTTGGTATAAAAGAACAACAAGAGGAGGATACGCTAGCAATAGTAAAAAAAGAATTAAATAATAAATCACAAATTGATACAACTTACCTCATAGAAGCAAAGAGGCTAGGAAAAATAATTGATCACAAAGATAGGTTGATTCAAGTCAAACTAAGTTGTAATGACCATAAATATAGCATACTCAATAAATATCCGAGCTTAAAAGGGTAAGGAATATTTATAAATGAAGACCTCATTCCCGAAGACCAAGCTGAATTAAGGAAGGAAGTTCAAAAGGTAAAAGAAGCCAGGAAAGAAGGAAAATGGGCAATAATTAGAAATCGAAAAGCTATTATTAGGGCTAGAGACCAGAAGGGTAATAATAAATAGGAATTTGGGACACTTAGGATCCTTTTTTGGAATTGTTGTGGCTTTCAATGGCGCAAAGGTCCTATGATAAGTTGGATCTTGAGTGATATTGATATTATTTTTCTAGTTGAAACATGGAAGCATGAAGATTCTAAGGTCCCTAACATAGAAGGATTTGTCTTGTGGTCAGCATGGAACAAAAAGTCCTACCGTAGAGGGTTAGGAGGCATAGCTTTTTATATTAAAAAGAGCATTTATCCTCACATTCAACTTCATAAGATCGACCCTCTAAATCAGTACATTTGGATAGAAATTTTAGACATCAATGCTAAGATGTATATAGAAATTTGTTATTTTGCACCTATCAATTCTACTTTTTATAAGAAAAACAATCTAGATAGAAATTGTCCCTATAATAATTTAGAACAAGATATTTATAATTTGAAAAATGAAGGTAATATCGTCCTGCTAGGATAATTTAATTCTAGGACTACAACTAAATGAGCTACTCTTTTAAGCATTGATTCCAACCATAATCCCTTATGTCTAGATGAGGACCTTGTTTTATCTAATAGCTACAAAAGAAGCTTTGAAGACCTAATTGAGAATTTGTTTGGTACTAAGTTGTTCAAGCTTTGCATCTCTCAAGACCTGATAATTTGCAATGGAGTAATGAAGTGGCCAAACTCCAACTAGATGACTTCTAGTCATGGGCTAGGTTGTAGTGTCATAGATTATGTGATATCTGATATCCCTGTTTCCAACCAAATAGCAACTTTTAACCTTTTAAATGACCATGAACCCGACTCTGATCATAAACCTTTAACCCTAACTCTAAACTTTTCCATGAACATGAGCACCATTGGAGAGAATTATGATAATCAAAGACAATTACGCTTTGAAAAAAGTAAAGTTGACCTTTTCTTAAAGGATTTAAATAGTAAATTACATCTCCTAACTTATAAGGACAACATTGAAGAACTCTATCATAATTTTACAACTACCCTTTCCAATTCTATTAACAAGTTCTCTTTCAAGGTGTCATGTAAAAACGATAATAGAATGACCAACCCTTGGTATGATAAAGAATGTAAAATTTCTAGGAAATCAATTAGGGATGCTTCTAATGAGTCCTTAAAACTCGATACGATCAATAGAAAAAAAATGTACTATATCAATAAAAGGCAAGAGTAGCTTTCACAACTATCTAAGCTAGATCCTAAGAAGTTCTGAGCCAAATTCTAAACTGCAATGCTAAAGAAAATAATATGATTCCCTTAAGGGACTGAAATTCCTACCTTAAAGTATTTACGAGTTCCCTAATTCCATGGACACCATTCATATTGTCCCTACAGAGGATGCAATTTTTTCTTTAGATGACATAGAGTTCGGGTTAAGCGGCTTGCAAATGGGAAAGCTAAGGACATTGAAGGCTACCAAGCTGAAATTTTTAAAATCAGAGGACCTATCCTTATCCCTCACATACACAAGCTCTTCAATTTAGTAGTCAAGCAAGGCTTCCCTAAACCCTGGACGCAAAGCCTCATTGTTCATGTTTTTAAAAATGGGGATAGAAACATTCCCTCTAATTATATGACCATTATGATTAGCCCGATTTTAGCCAAGCTTTATGGAATTATTTTGGAAAAGAAGATTAGCCTTTGGCTAGAAAGTCACGGTAAAAGAGCTAAAGGCCAGGCAGGGTTTAGGAGATATCATTCAACTGTGGACCATATCGTTACCTTTAGGATCATTGTGGAGGAGTTCCACAATACTAAAACCAATATTTTTTGTTGTTTTGTTGACTTTAGAAAAGATTTTGACATGGTTGCTAGGAAAAACCTTTGGAATAGGTTGGAAGAGATAAAAGTGCCTCTCAAGTTGAGGGTTGTGGCAATAAGGATGTATGAGAATTTTATTTCTAAGTTTAAAAACATTGAGGGCTGGTTAAAAGAGATTAACTGTAATATTGGAGTCAAACAAGGTTACCCCTTGTCCCCTACCATTTTTGGCATATACATTGACAAGTTAGGAGATTGTTTGGAAAAAACAGGTTTTTTTGGCCCTACGCTCACTGGTATAGTCATCAATCTTCTTCTTTATGTTGATGATATCGTTCTTATGGAAAGGAGTCCCCATGATCTTGAAAACCAACTAAGAATCCTCAAGGATTTTTTGTCCAATATGAGTATGACTGTTAATATTGATAAGACTAAGGTCATGATTATTAAATCCAATAAAATCACCTATGATACCTTCGTATATGACAACAACAACTTGGAGGAAGTGACTTCATACAAATATCTTGGAATTGATACTCACCACAAGCTCAACTGGAATTATAGCATTGAGAAAAGGATTATTGGGGGATGGAAAGCTTATTATGGGCTTGAAAACAATTGTAATTCAACCGATCTTTGGATTTGGGATAAGAAGAAACTTCTCTTTGAGACTCTCGTTACACCTTTTATTCTTTATCTATGTGAATTCTGGGGTTGTAGTATCTCTAGTGAATCCTGGAGAAAGATAGAGCAAATACAAAAGAATTTTATAACCTATAATCTCAAAATTAAAGGAAATACACCCTCTCCCATTCTCCTCTTAGAAACAAGCCTCTCCCCCATTGATAGCATGGCTATAACTAGATACCTATTGTATAAGAACAAGTTAAACAACATGGAAGGCAACAGGATTCCTAAAATTGCTTCAAAATCGAGTCGTAACCACCATTGACTCAAGCAAGGATGGCATAAAGATGCCCAGTCTTGGCTAAACTATTGGGGAATCATGGAAGACACCATTTTGAAGAATAAACATATTATTAAAAATATGATCAAATAAAAATTTAAGGAGAAAATGTGGTGCAATAAAGAGTTAGAAGAAAAAAGAAAGTTAAGGTATTATAAGGATGTAATCAACCCTAATCTAGAAGATCAAAATTATCTATATGTTTTGACGAGTGTAAAGAAAAAATAAGCATTGCTAAGATAAGAACAAATTTGCGTGAGCTCCATAGTGAAACTAGGCGTTGGTCAATTCCTAAAACGCCATGGGATGAAAGAGTGTGTCACCTTTGTGGCAGTAAGAAGGTTGAAGAAGAAAAACACTTTCTCTTAGATTGTCCAGCTTATACCTAGATTAGATCTCATTTTCAAAATATTTGTCACACTTGCAACCTTCCTAACCTCTGAACTCAACAAAACTATGGTGATTTTGGAAAACTTCTCTTAATGCTTGTTTAGCACAGATACAAAATTCTAAAGAATCGCAAGTAGACACTTACCCTCTTAAGGTCCAATAGACCAATTCGGTCTTAGTGGACGTTAATCATCATCATCGTCATCGTCATCGTTGTCATCAGTATAGTTGGGTATGATATTACTTACAACCAAATATCCAAGGACATTACATATGAATTATGTTTATATGAAGGTTTAAATTTAAACCCACCTTATTTGTTGCCAAATTCAAGTGGTACCCCCTCTTGAAATATTTTAATCCCTTACTATATCATGTATGAAGGAATTGCTTATGGTGATATTTAAGATAGATTTCAAGTTATATACAATGTCATGGTTGTTTAAAGAATTTTTTTTATGACGAAATTTTGAGTAAATGAATTAATGAATAAATGATATGTTACATATGGTATCATAGCATAGGCTGGCAACACTAGACCTTATGGGTGGAAACAAAAATTCTAAATAGAATTATAAATGCTTAATTTATGACTCGGATAAATATTTCCTTGTAAAGTGATAGGATAATTTTCAACACTGTAGAATGTCGACACAAAACGAAGAAGAAATTAACCGCGAAGGAAATGTCAACCAGAAAAACCATGAATAGAAAAATGAGAACAGTTCAGCCTCTCAGGTGCTAGAAACTATGAGGAGCCTTATAGTGGATCTTAAGACTTTTATGGAATACAATGAGAATATTAAGAAAAAATAGGAATAGCAACAAGAGATGAAAGAAATATTGTTGCATAATATGGCTGAGAAAAGTAAGTCAAAGAGATCAAAAGTAAACTGAGAAACGAGAAAACAATCATCTGAAAAATCAAGCAGAGTGTCTAAATCAGATGATAGATCCTCAAGTAATACACAACCAAGCAAAGAATTACAAACATCCTCCACTAAGAAAAGAAAACAAGTAGATCACTTGGAAGGTGAATTCAAAAATATAAAACCCTCCACATTTGATGGAGAGTCAAAAACAGGTGAATAAGTTGAAGCCTAGCTATTAGACATCAAAAAGTACTTTCCAATCTATAATTATTCGAGTAATATTAAAGTTAGAATGGAAATTTATAATCTAAAAGGGAAGGCTAGTATCTGGTGGCAAGATCTGAAATTAGCAAAAGGATTAAAAGAGAAAAGAATGGAGTGGTCAGAATTTAAGAAGTACTTTAAGGAACATTACCTATCAAAAAGTTACTATGAGAGGAAGACTAAGGAATTCTATGAACTACGACTAGGACATATGTCAATGGACGATCCGATTAATAAGTTTTTAGACCGGCTGATATTTGTGCCTTATATTAAGGAGGATAAAGTGAAAATTCAAAGGTTTTAAAGTTGTCTACCACAGTCTTATAAAGATAGAATTGAATTTCATAATCCTAAGTCTTTGTATGAAGTGTTTAGAAAATATAGAATGTGTTATGAACGGTGTAAATAGAGATTTGAAACTCCTAAAGCATGGAAGGACAATGTTAACACATAGGATATATAGGTCTTGATGACATGATATTATGCATCATGATAAGGATAGCAGTCCTTATGAGTCACGCTTTTGATTTTCTTCATTATGTTGTTGACATGTCACACCTCTAGTTTGTACTTGAGTTTCTTTTTTGTCATTATCCATTTGCACAAGCTTCAATTCAAACCAAGTATGTGTGCTTCCAACTCACTAGGAGAGTTCGCAGTGTACTCCAAGTACATTTTGCTTTCATTTCTAATCATTGCTCTAAAGGATCTTTTCAAAAGGGATTTTATGGTTATCAGTGCCTGCAATTTAACCATTTTTCAGGGATTATGTTACCAAAATTAAGAACATCCTTGAAGTTTGTGATTCATCTTAAAATTAGCGCTGCAAACTCACCCAGACAAAGGCGATGTGAACTGCTGAAGAGGGTTGGAGGTTAGACTACTTGCAGACACTCTTGTGCAAATTCAAAGATACCAGCATCAAACTCAGGGCCATCATGTACTCTATGATATTTTGTGTCATGTTTGAAGGTCAAGAAAGGGGTTTGGCTGCTTGATTTTCCTTTGGCATTGTGAACTGACACATGCGCTACGAACTGGTTGACAGGGGCACTACGAACTCATTTCCTGTAGCATCTACTTATAAATATTTGATCATAACTCCAAAACGGTGGTGTGGGTTTTTCTAAAAAAAATTGTGGAGGAGCATGATAATGGCATTGACTTGTTGACAAAATTTCAGCCTGAACCAGTTTGTCATTCAAGAGATATAATTAAAACCCCAGTGTGTTGCAAACTGGCATTGTAAACTATTTGTTTTGCATAGTTGTTGGATATTCACCTTGTTTGGAGGTTTCCACCTGTCAAGGAGGGTTTGAATGACTTCTCAAAGATCATTTAGATGCCAAGGGACACCTGCAACTGAGCTTTATCTCCATTAATACCTCATGCAGTGAGTTGGAAACAAAATTATTAATGACTTCCAACAACTTCCTGAAAATTAGCAGTTTGTTGGATTTTTGTCTCTTTAATTGTTGCCACCTATCTCTAAGGCCTATAATCCAATGAAAAATATAGGCTTATACCTCCTAAGCATTTTTTGTATTCTATTTTCTATTAAAGGAAGGAGGGAGCTCTTGGAGGAAAGGTGGATTCATGATCCAAGAGAGGAGAAAGCTTGAGCAGTTTTAGTTGTTGATTTGTGAGCCTGAGGGCTTGTTGTTATGTAAACATCTTTGCCATTTGAGATTCATGATATATGTGTTATCATTTTGTAACTTTCTCTATCTTTTCATTATTTTATATCTTCTTGCTTATGTAAAATGCAAACTATGGGGATCATGGTTGCCTTTGATTAATGGATTCTTGAGTAACAGAAGATATGGTGTGTCTTGCCTATTAGTCATTGTTTTACTTAAGTACCTTTCATTCATTTTTGCATATAGGATCCTTGCCTAGTGAATTTTCTGTTTTTTGTCTTCTTCTTCATTATTATATCCATCATTATATATCTTTTATCTAGTACACAGATTGATTTCCTTATATTTGCATATTATTCATGACTCCATGCCCAGCGGTGCAACTCACTGATTTACAATCAGTTTCCTTCCTTTTCTTTTCTCATTGCCTTCATGTTGATCCTACCACTTTCTTTCCAGGTTCAACCAAGCATATTTGAGGGGGCTTGTATTTCATATTCTACAATTATGTGTTTTTGGATCTATGATACTTTAAGCAAATAAAGATCAGTTTTTCCTCCATTTCTTATTTCTTTTGTGCATCGAGATTGTTATGAGTAACTGAGTTGCATCATTATTTAATAGGAAGGAAGTTCCTAATTCTAATCGATAATAGTGGCGTAAAGTACTTGTTAAATCAACAAGGATTAAATGCACAACAAGCAAGATGGATGGCATTTTTAAGCGAATTTGACTTTGAAATCAAACATATTAAAGGCAAGGAAAACAAAGGTGCAAACACACTTAGCAGAGGGACAAGTGGCATTTATGAAATAATTGTGAGTAAATTTGATAATGACCTTGGTGAAAAAATCAAATCTGCAGGTACAAGAGACGAGGAATATGTAAAAATAAAGGAAAATTTGATGACAGGTGAAGAAGAAATAAATAGGACAGATTTCAAAATCGACCAGGAAGGAATTCTGAAATTTAAGAATAGAATATATATACCTAATTAAATGGATTCAAAATTGCTCATCTTTAATGAAATCCATAAAAAGCATTATTCATGCCATCCTAAATATCATAAAATGATTTCAGCACTAAGAAAATAGCTTTATTGGCCTAATATGAAAACCAATACAGTTGATTACTTGGTGAAATGTTTAGAATGTCAACAGGTGAAGGCAGAACATCAACACCCTACAGGTTTACTACAGCCTTTCCCTATACCAGAATGGAAATGGGAGGTAATATCAATGGATTTTATCACAGGTTTGCCAAAAAATAAAAAAACAACATGACTCAATTATGGTAGTAGTGGATAAGTTAAGTAAATATGCACATTTTATACCTGTAAAGTCTACTTACAAAGTTGTTCATATTGCAGAAACTTTTATGAAATATTTTTAGATTACATGGAGTACCAAAGAAAGTAATTTCTGACATGGATGTTAAGTTTACGTCAAGTTTCTAGAAGGAATTATTTGCAGGTCTTGAAACACAGCTGAACTTTAGTACCAGTTACCATCTAGAGACAGATGGATAAATCGAACGTACTAACTAGATTATTGAAGACATGCTCTGAATGTACGTAATGGATAAACTGAAAAAATGGGAAGACTACTTACCTTTAGTAAAATTCGCATACAATAACAGCTACCAAACCTCAGCCAAAATGAGTCCATTTGAAATCCTTTATGGAAGGAAATGTACGACTCCTATTAGCTGGGATGACCTAGTAGACAGGATCATGTTTGGACCAGACATGTTACAGGAAATGAAATCAATGGTTAAAAAGGCTCAACCAAATTGAAAGGTGGCACATGACCGAAAAAAGAGTTATGCAACTCAGAACTGAATACATAAAGAATTTAATGTTGGAGATCATGTTTATCTCCAGGTGAAGGTAAGAAAGAGTTCACTGAAACTTGGGAAGTGCTCAAAACTAGCACCAAGGTTTTGTGGACCTTTTGAAGTGCTAGCACGCATTGGCCCAGTTGCATATCAGCTAGCATTACCGACAAATTTAAAAGTTCATAATGTTTTTCATATTTCATTGATTAAGAAGTATGTTCATGACCCTACTCATGTAATTGATTGGAACTTGTTACAGGTGGAACTAGAAGGCGAGTTTTAGGTGGAACCAGTGTGCATTCTGGACAAGAAAGAAACAGTGTTGCGGAACCGGGTCATCGTTCAGGTAAAAGTGCAATGGAAGCACTTCAATCTTGAAGAAGCTACTTGGGAGTTGGAGGATGTCATGAGGAAGACATATCCAAATCTATTCCAAGGATGATTGGAACGAAATAATAATTTAACATTGAGGGCAGTGTTAAGTCAAAGGGGGAGAGTATGTAATACCCCTCAAATAAAGTATTTGGCATGTTAATAAATTTCCTTAATTGGAAAATTTGAATGTAGAATTAGATGGTAAATTTGATTATTGTTAATTTAATTATTGTGCAAGACAGTGACTTGCCAAGTGTCCTTAGTTACTAGACATATGTAAGAGACAATATTTGTATTAATTAAATGCAGGGAACAGAAGGAACAACCAAGTTAAAAAGATATGATCATGAATCCATGAGTGGGAACAAGTTAGAGTTGACCTTGGCAAAAAAGGGACAAGTGTAAAAAGTCAATTTTGATGATTGACACACCCTGAAAATCAGGGATTTCCAAGGCTGGGAATTTCCAAAGGAGGGAAAAGAGCTTGGAAGGAAAGAGAGACCTAGGAAAAGAATATAAACACATGTGTGAGAAGGCAAGACGTTGCTTATCATGTGGAAGGGAGAAGGGAATCTTTTTGGAAAAGTTTTCCAGGAAAACAAAGGATACTCGATGGTTGTTGTGTGAGCACGGAAGTGTTAGGAAACTACAAAAATGTGAAAGGCATTGCTAGACAAGGAGGCTTAGTTTGCCCTTATGGATTCATGATCAAGCTCGGGGGTTACTTGATCAAGTGTCTTGGTTGATCCACTCTACGGTTGGGTGGAACTTTGTTGTTCCTTTTGTTTTCCCAGGTTCCATTTATATATATAGAATTTCTCTGTCATTACATTAGTGTTTAAGTGTATGTTTAATATGCATCTGTTTCTAAATGTTACCAATATTATTATAATAGAATCTGTATGGAAATCGGACAGGAATTAACATGTCTATGGATAATCAATATGATGGATACAATAAGACTAAAATGTGAAAGAACACATAGACTTTCAGAACATGTTTAAATAACAGTATGATAAACATGTATGTGTTTCCTATTATGTGAAATTTCAATAAGCATAAGTAAACATGTGGTAATTTCATCAAATGATCGGAGAAAATTAGATCATAAACAATAAGAAAGTATCCAGTGTAATCCATTACTATTGTATTTCCATGTTAAATATTATACGTTTACAAGGGTCATAAATTCATATTACAATCAAAGAACATCGAGCAATGTATAAAGTTTGATTATGAAAACATGTTAAGGCCAGCATACTAAAGAAGTATTAATGCTCTGACTTCTTCCTTGTGGACTTAGGAAAAGGAACCTAAATACCTTTCCTATCCATTTCTTCAAATCCGTGATCCATAAAGAAATATTACATGCAACAAAAGCATACAATGTTGGATTAGTTTGTATGCAACGAACTCGTTAACTAAAGTAGAGCAGTACAAATACATAAATTTTGGAGGCATCTACTTATACATGTACATGGTGAAGCCAAAACCAAGAGGCACAATCTGACTGTACTGGAAGGGGAAAAGATTGAGCTTGGATTCTTGATGGGTCCTCGCAAAACAGAGGCCCATCATTAGTTTGGTGTCCTTATGAAACTATTGATATCTAACTATATAAACTCACTTTGAAACAAATCGAAAGGAAGTCTTAAAAACAAATTACTCTGTAAAACTATCAATTACCTTTGGATTAACAGTAAATTAAAACATGAAAAGTCTTTGGGAAAGCGATAAGTTTCACAAGCTTGTGAGCCATAGACCAACCAAACCTTACTTATATTTCTTTCACGAATGCGTCAATATTCGAGTAGAATTTAATAATGAAGTTGCATTCCTGTATGTGTTTAATATGCATGCATTCGACATGTGAACATGTAATTTATATATTAGAAACCAAGGTACAGAGAGTTTTAAAATCCTTCTCTGTGAGATCTATAAAATAAATATCAACCAATAACTAATCAAGGTATAATCATGTTGAAACAAATAAAGGATACCCGAGAAAAACGAATAATGAAGCTTGACCAGAACCAAACCAAAATCAGAACATTTGGGTTATGCAATGTCCAATACAAACATTGCACAGTATAAATTTCATAGTGTAAACAAAAGCTAATATTAGAGCAAGTAAATGAGGCACGACTCTACTAACCACATGTTAGGAGGGTTATCGCACAAGGTGAGACTTGACCTCCTCGGTCGACCAGTTCAAATAAAGGCCCGGATTATATGACTAAAGACAAGTTTGATATACTACCTGATAACTCGGATCAGCCCAATAGTTATGGTAGAAGTAACAGGTAACCAATGGGTGTAAATACAACTTCGAGAAGACTAATGGAAATATCTCTGCAACATTTTCAATCAATCATAACATAATGAATTTACCAGATATGAAATAATACCCAAAAACAAGTGTACATCGAATTATTATTAGACAAAGATAGTTTTATCAAGAGATAAGGAAGAATTAGGCTCTAATATTTATATTTAATACAATCAGACCTCAAGAAATGATTCCTTTAGCGAACAAAGATTAACCCTCAAACGTTCATTTTAACCCTTTTGAACCAAGTAATAATGTATTCCTCAGAGATATTCTATGGAAGAAATAATGCTTACCTTATGTGAGGAAATGACTAAGCCATGGATGCTAAAAACATGAACAGTACTCCGAAGAATAAACGCTACCGATGATGCACATAGCAAACTCCTCGATGAATCATTGGAACGCAACCCTCTGTGGAAAGGAAGAAAAACTACAGAACTTTGTGAAGGAGAAGATGTGAATAAATTGTTGGAAAATATTGTAATAAGTCACAAGTCCATGCAAGGAACAAGTATCCCAGGCTGAAAGCCATGGGAACTTCATCCCGGAAGAAAACCTCTTACAAAGATCATTGTCGGTTTTACCAAAACAAAGAATGAGCTTTCCATGGTAATGAAAACCTCTCCAAAACCAATGCTCTGACAAAAGCTTTAACGAAATTAATCACGTGAACTACAAAGGCAAGTGGCCAAATTAAGTGTGAAGCAGTTAACACCCCAGGCACGTGAAGTAGTGTAGTTGGAGGCTTTGGATAGTGACCCAAGAGATCAAACGCGAGCAAAGTGTCATTTGCAAGTTGCAGGTTTTAAATTATAAAGGAAGGACTTTATGACACGTTGATAGGGAGGTTGTAAGGTGACTGGTGAAGACCAGTATGGTTCAAATCATATTAATTACTTACCCTGCAAGTGCAATAGTCCAACCTTGTCGTAGCCTTACACTACAGTATATGGTAGAGGTGTATTCCTAGGATAACCCATATATAATGTTTATGCAATGTATGAGGACTTGGGTTATGATTTGAATACCTTGGACAATCCTCACGATCCTCTT
>ML791255.1:180240-192799 GCA_009831015.1 Picea engelmannii
TATACACGTACATCAAGACTCAGCAACAAAAAAGAGGAGAGAGAGAACATTTCCTTCTTAGTAAGTCAAGCATCTATTACATTTGGCTTTCCTTTTCTTTTTCTTTCACTCGGTTAGTAATTCCTTAGACTTGTTTGTTTCATGATTTGTGAAAACCTAAGACTGGTTTCTAATTGTTTCCCTTTATTTCTTCCAAACCTTTATTCTATTTAATGGTCAATGAGAGCCCTAATCCCAGTTCGTTTGGAAAAATTCCTTTTACTTTTTTGAATATTATAAACATTTTGAAAGACAATTGTATTTTTTTTAGCATACTCTAAATGGTCTACCTTTTGGCAGTTTTCCGACAATTGTTTCCGTTTAATTTTTCTCGAAATCTAGTGAGGAATGGTTGGATCTGCATATTTGAGTGGCTAAGTTTGTATAATCCAAGTGCCTCGGGCGTTTTTCAGCACGTTGAATCCATTTATGCATTCAGAATTGCAATTTAAACAACAAAAAATAGTGATTTTGTCCATATTTACATCGTTGGATTCCGGCCAAAAAACCCAAAAGGTAGAATGTTTAGCCAACGACTATTTTTTTTAGTTTCCCAGAGAACTATTTGGGATACATGACAACTGATTTTTTAGACGTTAGTTTTTAAGTTGAATTTTCAAGTGTGTTTCTGTGACTCTTACATATTTTCAATGAAATATCATTTTAAGTTCTCTGCATATGTGGCCATTTACTTTCACTCTGTCGAATGACATTTTTCACTTTATATTATGATGGAAATGTTTCTTGTGAGGATTCCTATTTTATTTTTGCATGGACAATCTTGTACAATATGTTAAATATTGTATGATGTTGTAAATATTCATGTGAATAAGCATGGTCCTATCTCAGGCCTTTCTTTCATTGTGAGTATTTGTTTATGAAATAAACTTGGTCCTTTCTCAAGTTTTATTTTAAAATATGTATATTATTCATATAGAGTACCACCTCTTTAAAAACGTAGGGGGATTTATCCTCATGAGATTGTTTTCAATACTTTGACAGTCTTAGAGGTCAGCAAGCCTATGGGGAGCAATGTCGACTTACGGAAGAGAGAGAAGACATGTGGGAAGGGCATATGACCCATAGGTAAGAGTAGTCACCCAGGTAAGAGGAAATTAAACTGTAGGCCTAACCAATGATTGGAATACAACATACAACCTATGGGAAGCTAGAAAACACTAGCCAACAAAGAAATCATAGTCCAATGAGGGAGAATGAAATTTGGGTAAGTGAAAACACACAGACAACCAACAGATGAATTGAATCCTAGTGAAGAAATTACAACCTATGGGGGAATGAACATACAATTATCAAAACAAAATGTAGCTTAGAGGAAGAAATGGAAATTTGTAGGAGAGAGAAATACGCCAACAACCATGAAAAACTAAATTAGCAACTC
This sequence comes from Picea engelmannii, assembly GCA_009831015.1. Taxonomy (NCBI): domain Eukaryota; kingdom Viridiplantae; phylum Streptophyta; class Pinopsida; order Pinales; family Pinaceae; genus Picea; species Picea engelmannii. The sequence continues at coordinate 181,679 of ML791255.1, forward strand.
CCTATTCATTTGCAACAGCTCTAGAATGAGGATTGTTGATCCCCCATCTCTGAAATGGATGAACATAGGTGAATAAAGAGTTGTAGGGTTGGTTAATTTTTTTATGGAGACTGTATCTATGGAAAATAATCTTAAACAAACAAAGAATCATCCTTGATAAACAACACATAGGAATCCATTAAACTACAAAGCAACTCCATTTCAACTCAGAGATGGAGAAAACCACATAGAAAACAAATAAAATCACACACAAAAGTTATATTTTACCCTAGAAAAAAAACATTCAATTGGATTTAGTCATGCTCTTTATCATGTAGCAATGGACATGCTATAGGCTCTTTGGTTCTTCCTTATGTTCCTCATTGAAGTATGGGAAACATTCTTCTTCATTCTCAGCTAAAGAACCCCCTTCCCTTGTGAGGAAACAATATATAGGAGCATGGTTTGGTTGGGGGATAGTTAGAAGGTCAAGCATCCCCAACCCTCCAGCTTCCCCCAAGCTCGTTTCTCCTCCTTTGTCCTTTTTTTCTTGTACACTAGGGAAGAGGTATCATGCAAGTTTTATTTTTTTAATACACAATACTTATATTTTTTACAATAATAGTCTTATATTTTTCACAATAATAGTCTTCCTTGAATTTAAATCTCATATGATTGCCTTGTGATTTTATTAAATGCATGTGTGAACATTGATCGTGATGGAATGTGGCCCTTCATGCCAACAACCTAGTCTCCTTCATCATCCATAGCCTTGAACCTTGACAATGTCGATCATCATAGAACCTAAGCTAGTGGCCAATTGTTCGTGTGTGGATCCAATTCAGATCAAGAAGGGAGAAGGTGAAAGAAGGAAAAGGAGAACATTGGGTATGGGCATATGTCTTCAAGCAGTTAGTGAGTGATATCCCTAGCTATTTTTCTCACCTCCTTAACCCTTATTCAATGAGTGGGTAAGCCAGGTTGGGTATCTCAATTAGATAGTTTTTCATGGCTCAATGGGAGTGGGCAACTCATGGTCGTTGCTTTGTTATCTTGATAACAAGGTGTAGCAAGCCTTGTTCCTTGGCAGGTTAGGTTGTGGATATGCTCTCTCACTCATTTCAAAATATTTTAGTGGATGTATTGATTGAAATGGGCATGGATACCACTTATTAGAGGGAGATCCCATGGATCACAAAAGCATGCATGGCCTTTCACCTAATGTCTTTCCCTCCCTATAAGTCCATCCATTCAATGCCAATACACTAAGTAAGGTGTAACTTATTTATACATAAGTAAGTCAAGTAATTCACTTGCAAATTACCTTCTATATTAGTCATGGGTGGGTAAGGGTCTAGATACAGTGTCACACACCCGACCCCTAAGTACATTTTTAAGGGATGGGGTATAAATTTTTCGCTTTTATCAATCATCTCGAATCCATATAACTAGGATTACATCTCCTTCAATTCAACGGGGGTTTTCCAACGACCACAAATTTTTCCAGATCTAAGTTCTGGATCGCAAGTTATGGTCCTTCAAATTTCTTTAGGCCTTCATCGACTAGAGTCTCTCACTACCATGTGGCATCCACATGGATCCCTATCACCCAACACACCACATCATCATAGCATACAAAGAATCTCCCAACCAGAGGTTGACACTTGTCTATCTCTTATAGCCCTATTAAATTGATTAATCATTATCATAATAAAATCCTACTCTTTACTAATCATTTAATCATTTATGTAATCCCTATTAGGGATAATTAATCTTCATTAAATTTAATCAACCCCATAAATTATGTTTTTACTTGGCCTAAATTAACGGTCCATTTAAACCAAGAATTACTTCCCTTTCACCTTGGTAATCCCACAATTTAGGGTGGATTAGTGTTAATTATTATATTAAAGCACCGTCACATTAACTCATAGTCAAATCATATTACTAATTTGTTCTTTTATTAATTATATTATAATATAATCATAATAAATTATATTATATAATTAAATATATCAAAGAGGCACTTAGGGTTATTAATATCAATTAACACCTAAGTCTCTGGACTTCGGCATAATTCCTCTCCATGCTTTTACGAACATACCCAAAACCCCCGAATGTCGAAGCTCCAGAGAGGGTCCCACTTATATTGTACCTTTTTGCGCATATAATTAATTACATTACCATATAATATAATCAATTACATTTAATGTTTATTATCACATTGGAATACAAATCCCCGCATGGGGTGTCAGGGACGCAATCCAAGCATCGATGGATCCCCAACCCCCTCACCCACCTCGCCTCTCGATCTATGGACATCTGCCAGTAGCCTTCACCCTCCACTTCACCTCCTCATGTGATTCATTACTCGTTGTTGTCTCCCCCTCACACTTGAGTATCCTTGTCTCGCTCTCACGTCATGAATCTAACCACTCATTACCAGCTCGAGCCTGTCATCCTTCGCACGAGGTTTGGAAATATGGTGAAGCATAGGAGTTTTATGGTCGATACGGGCCATATCTCCACAATCATAGCATCATTCTCTATTTATGGGCCCTGGCACTAGATAGTTATGTCATTTGTGTCTCCTTCTGGCTGCATTCATGTTGGTTTATTGTTGCCTTTCTCTCCTGCTCCTTCATGGCTTCCCTATTGCATTATGCAGTGGGAACTCTCTCGCCTTTCTCACTCACACACTTTGTGCTCCGGTTCTCCACCCTCTTCTACATGGCTCGAAGCATCTCTTCCCATAGTTGCTGGGGGGGAACCTCTCGCCGACTCAAAAGCCGGTCAGGATTTTGTTTGGTGGATGCGGATGAGAATTCGATGGAGACCTATCGCTCAGCCACCCCTCCCGAAATTCAGTCGGAAATGGATGTGACCGAGGTAGATGTTCGAGTCTTAAGGAAGTTCATCTCAGACGACAAGGTGAAGGAGACGACCAGCTCGTGGATTCCTAACACTGGTTCTTTATGTGGTCGGTCCTTGCAGTATTTCAGAACGGTGGACATCTACTGGCACTTGAAAAATTTTATGGGCAGAGTTTTGTTGGACCATCATGAAGCTCGCCAAGAGGTCCTCTTGCAACTCGATGACATGTAGCTCCATATCAAGTTGGTCGACCACAAGCTGAATTTGATCGCGGACAAGTTGGATGGCATGGATCTATCCAACCTAGACTACACTCAGCCCCAAGTCCCAGCGGCAACAGGCTGCAACATTAGTTAAGTTCTATGTTGTTCCTTGTGTGGTTTTTGTTTAAATACCAGCGAGGCTTGTTCTTACCACCTCTGCTTAGTAGATTAAATAAGGATAGAAGTTCTCACATAGGAACTAGAAGTTATTCCTACTCTAGTTTATCAGTCGTAGGCCTTATATATATCAAACATATGATGAATGATGATTTTATTTTTTGTTGTTGGTTTGGTTTCCCAACGGGCAGGCCAACAACAATTTTTTTTTGTATATTTTCTTCCTATCAGTGATACAAAGACTCTGGATTATTCAAAAAAAAAAAACATTGGAATACATGAAGTAGGTTTGGGCCTTCGGCTTTTTTTTCTCATATACTCTATCACCCCAAACATCTTGGAGTCATAAATCCCCGAACTATCAAAGTCTCGAAGTCTTGAAGGGTCCACACTTATACGTGTTACACATTAAATAATAATTTTAAAAAAGGGAAAAGGGTTGGCACTTTTTCACGTACAAATATTATAATAAACTCATTTATAATATATTATATTACAGCTCTTTGGAAATTGCTCCCAGGTTTATAAAATCCCCAATATTCTATTCAATATTGGAATGAGAAAAACTCTCTCGGTCAACTCCTTCAGCTCTCCAGCACACTCTTCATTCTTAAACCTCTCGGAGCCCCAAAATATCGAAGCCCCGAAGCGGTCCCACGCACATGGGTTATAAAATGTATATAATATAATTATTTGCAAAAAGGTTGACCTCGTCCATGTGAGGATTTTATAATATTATAATACCATAAGCCCATTAAAGTTTGCACTTAATAATTATGGATTTTTCCATTAAATATTTTCCTAAGGAGACTCTGGGCCAGAAGCCTTCGGGAGTGTTATCCCCATTTTGTGGGATAACTAAGGAGACTATGTATCGAGTCCCTCGGGTTGCAGATATGGAGTATCGAGAGACTACATGACTAGTAGTATCCTTTTGTACAAATGGAGACCCTTCTCACAACCACATAGGTCATAGATTTTCATATGGCATCCACCACACTCGTTGGCTTCCGGGAGGCAATGGGCCTTGCTCCATGAGGTACAATTCAGGTACTATGGTAATTTTCATTTAAATATTTGAGGCATTTGAGTTTGGTGTATCGTAGACTGCTTAGATTTCATGACATATGCTTGGACATTATGCCTTTTGCCCTGCTTCACCTTGGTGGTTGACATTGTGCCCTAGTAAGTGGTCTTCCTTGGGGATGGGTTTTCTACTAGGAACTCCCTTGAAGATCCATCGTACCATTACCGACCATACTTACCTCTTTCCATCATTATTTCCCCCCCATTTCCTTATCTCTTGGGATTTTAGGGTGTATTGACCCAAGAAGGGGTTATCCCTCATTCTATGGGAAGAAGGGGTTGAAGGCCCAGTGGGATTTTTGTTGGGTAAAAGATAAAATCCTATGTATAAACCTTCCAAATTTTTCTCCCAGAGATCCTCCAAGAAAGCAATGAAACGCTTATCTGTAAGAAAAGGGGGACCCACGAGAATAATGATTAAGAATGCTTGAAGGGTTAGTTGGAGGATAAGAGGTCTCATCGTGAGCCAGCCTATCATGATCATGGATATTTACTAGTATGGCATTACCATAATCTGGTCACCAATCCAGGGTAATGACTCTCAGTTGCATGGTTGAGAGAAAGGGGGTCTCATGACATCATCTATAGGGGCTAGGGTTTGGTGGTGAGCTTACCACTCATTGGCACATGGAAATTTTGAGGAGAATTGGGCTTTAACCATGAAGAAAGTGACTTGGATGCTTGACATGTTTCTTTGGGAAGTTTAAACACACTCCTCCAACACCAAGGATTTTCACCTAGTGCCAAAATGTCTCCTAAAGAGGTGATGTCACTTTAAATTAGGGTTTATTTTTGTGTAAAAGTCAATTTTAAGTGAATTGTTTAATATTATTTTGTAAAAGGGGTAAGATTAGGTTTGTTGACCCCTAGTCTTGTGGTTTACCATAATATTATGTGGAAAAACTATTTTGGAGACATTTTTTATAAATAAGAGATCATAAGATCTCATTATAACATAACTCTCCCATTGTGAGAAGTACATGGCTGAAATTTTCACTACTCTTGGTGATTTTGGTGTTTCTCTCAAGTGGAATGTGTTATGGTGAATGTCTCTTGGTGATTAGATGAGGAGTGATTTGCACCCCCTAAAGGATTTATCTCTTTAATCTTGGATGAATGTTGCATGGTAACTAGGGTTTGTTCTCTCGTTTTCTTGGATTAGGTAAGGAAAAATATGTATATGCTATTATTTTCTTGCTTACTTTGGTAATTGTTGGTGGAAACCCTAGGGAGGAGTATGCTAGATACACCCTTCATCATTGATTCATCTATTTGTTAAAGTTTTTAACTCTTTCTTTTTTGCAAGGGTTGCTAGGAGGACTACGAGTGTGTATGGCCTCCTAGATTTACCCTAAGTTTGGTTGGCATACCCTAGGGAATAAGAGGGATTAAGCTAAGATATTTATACACTTGGGAGTTAGTTAAGATCTACTTGGTCTAATGTGTCGTTAGGTAAAAATGTGTTTCTTAGTGTGTTTCTTTAGTATGCATTTGTAGTTAGGAAATCCAACGGTCACGATATGTTTCTGACATAGAATGATCTGACAATTCATATTCTCCTTGATCTTAATGACCATTGATTTGTGGCTTAGCACCTGATTGGTCCATGATCTCTATTTAAAGAGCATGGAGGGTCATTTTTCGATGATCGAATGTGAGAAACTCTCTTATAAAATATCTTTGTAATCTTTTTCTTTTGCATTAATAAACTACTCCAAGTGGTATCGTTGGTTGGGGTCGTGGATGTTTCCTCGTATGGGTTTTACCATGTCAAAACATCAGTGTGTTTATCTTTGATCTGGTTGTGTGAGTGGTTATTGAAGGTGTTTTTCCTCTATTGGAATACCTATGTTGTCGAACATGGTATTAGAGCCTGTTTGAAGACCTGCTCTTGTTGTAGATCGAGATCATGAAGTCGATTTGCCTCATCTCCGTTTTCTTCCATTTCCGTACATTTTTGGGATAAGAGGATTGTTCCATTGTGTCTGTAGCACTTGTTTCAATCAGGAACACATTTTGTTTCACTCAAAAAGGTTTTCATTTTCCCAAGATACAACCATTTTAGCTAGATCTGGAGGTATAAATCCTTACTACGCCCTTTTTAAATTTTTACAGAGTATTATTTCGGTTTTATATTGTTTGTTTCTAGGTTGCTACTCTTTTATATATATGTATGCTCTTTTCCCTGCGCCCTTTGTGATCTTGGAAAATCATAAACAAATAGGAAAAGCTACATTTTCCAGGTAAGATAACAAAGATCTATCCCTTGTTGTCATCAAGAAGCGAATTTTTTTTTCTTGTGTGAAAAGAGTTTTTTATGAGCACACTCTCCAAGGTCGTCTTCCACAACAATGACATTGACAACAAAACAAACAAGTCCAATCATCATGTTAAACAATACAATATGTTTTGCTATCCCACTTGCTTAAAAGTTGCCTTATTAGGTAAGAGGTCTTGAGTTCAAGTCTCTCTTTTTGTTACTTTTTTTGAAAAATTCGATGCTCCATTGTAAAGCATATTTCACTTCAAATATAAAATTGAATCACTACAACTTACAAGTAGCTTTAATATTTTATTTTAGAGTTATTTATTTTGCATGCAGCTTTCTTTTACAAAGTAACTTCATTGTAAAAGTGATCCCCACTTCTTTTTATAAAAGTGTGTCACTTCATAAAGAAACTTATTTGTAAAAGTAAGGCTATTTGGAGGGGTATCACCACCACATGGTTCTTTGGTTATCGTTTATGGATTTTTTTAAAAGGGCATAACTTTCACATTTGAAGTTCGTTTTCAGTGTCTTTTTTTTTTTAAATCGCCTAATTTCTCAAGATCTTTCCATCCAGATCATCAGTTTAAGTTTTTAAATCCATATTATCTACATATTTAATATGGCTTCTTCCAGTAATATTTTGTTTACTAACACCAACTACTTCCAATGGAAATCCCATATGGAGGATCTATTAAGAAGTAAAGGCTTGTATCGAATTACCTTGAGATAGAAAAAGAACCCATTGATGTTGATAACAAAGTCAAATGGGATAATAGGAGTGACAAAGCACGTGCACTGATCGAAATGTCCATCTCTCTTGATTTAAGGTTCCACCTTCAAGAAATTATTGACACCGATGAAGCTTGGGAAAAGCTTGGATATGTGTTTGGTAAACAAAATATTATTTGAGCACATCAGTTAGAAAATCAAATACTAACTTTAAGTCCAAATGATTTTTATTACATTGAAGACTATCTATCTAAGTTTAAAACACTCAGAATTTTATGTGAAGAATGTGAGATAAAGTTGGAGGAAGAGTGTTGCATATATATATTATTCTTTCTAAGCTAGGTAGTGCATATTCTATGTTTGTATCTAACTTTTATGACATGAGAGAGGCTATAGGGAAATATTATCAAAAAATCACTCTTGAGTCCTTTTGTGATGTTTTGATCAGACAACAAGATAAGCTTGTACAACTTGGAGTGATCAACACTGCAGGTGCCTCCAACAAAGCCTTAGTCGCCTAGCAGAAAGATAAACCCAAGAATCCCAAGAAGCAACATCCTCACCACAACAACAAGAAACATAAGTTTCCCAAACCCGCTCAAACAACTTCATCCCCTAATGGTGACAAAGGAGCAAAATATAAAAATAAGAAGACCGACATACATTGCAACTTTTGTGATAAAGATGGTCATGATGAGTCCAAATGTTTCAAGAAGATGGTGGCTTTAGAAGCAACGATGAAAAAACAGAACATCAATATTGATTCTAATTCTTCTTCTTCTCATGGACATGCACTTTCTGCTTCTAGTTTCTCCTTCAATGCAACTTATATTTCTTCTTCTGATGAGTGGTTTGTTGATTCTGGAGCATCTTATCATATGACTAAGGAAAAAGACATATAATCTGCTCTAAATGAATGTAACACCAAGAAAATGTTGGCATGTTTTACAGGCAGCGTATGCTTGTCATTGATGGCAAGTACAGCGGCGATGATGGATTGAGTACAACATCGATGATCAGTAGCGCAGTGATAATCGGGGAAGAGAAGCAATCATGATCGTTGGATCAACAATTCATAATTCCCGATGGCTGTCAGATCTCAATGTAGACAAGAAGAGCGCGCTGAAGAAGAGGATAGATCTCAGGCATTAAATCCAAGCGCGGGATCCGACCATCGTCGAATCAAGGAGAACCTGCACGTTCTTTAAAGTGCAAGGAGTAGCGGGCTCACAAAATCCCGAAAGAAGGAGGACCGTCCATCATCAGGGAGGACACGTGGGGAAAGATCGTCAGTTCGTTGACTAGAGAGTCAAAGGAACGGGGTTCCCTAACCTCTCGAAATCGTGATATGCAGAATCGCGACTTAATCTAAGCCGTTAGATCAAGGTTTGATCTGGACCATTGATCCCAGTCCATTTCAAGGATCGAGAGTTGGAGATGTCAAATAATAATAACCACAAGAATCCCGAAATCGCGATATGCGGAATTGCGACTTAATCTGAGCCGTCAGATCAAGTTTTGATCTAGACCGTTGATCCCAGTCCATTTCGGAGTTTCGCGGATCAAGAGTTGGAGATGTCAAAGAATAATAACCACAAGAATCCCGAAATCGTGATATGCGGAATCGCGACTTAATCTGAGTCGTCAGATCAAGGTTTAATCTAGACCGTTGATCCCAGTCCATTTCGGAGTTTCGAGGATCGAGAGTTGGAGATGTCAAAGAATAATGACCACAGGAATCCCGAAATCGTGATATTCGAAATCGCGACTTAATCGCAGCCGTCAGATCAAGATGTGATTTGGACCGTTGATCCGACCCATTTCGGAGTTTCGTGGATCGGGACTTTGAGGTGACGAGAACACTGAACATCAAGAATGTCGAAATCATGCAATACGAAATCGCAAAATGATCTGAACCATCAAATCAAGTGTTGATCGGGACTGTTGATCCCACGCCATTTCGGAGTTTCAGGGATCGCGACTTGGAGAGTCGAGATGCCTCATCTCTAGAATCACGAAATGCAAAATCGAAAAATGATCTGAGCCATCAAATCAAGTGTTGATTGGGACCGTTGATCCCACACCATTTTGAGGTTTCGGGGATCGCGACTTGGAGAGTCGAGATGCCTCATCTCTAGATTCACGAAATGCAAAATCGCGAAAGCGCCTTATGCATAAGGTTGTGGTCACAGCCCTGGGTCACATCAACGAGAGATGGAGGAAAGAGCTAGAGAAACCAAGCTCCTTTTCGGGAATCGTGACTGGGAATGTCGAGACACATGGTCACACGAATGTCGAACTGTCGAAAGTCGAAATGTCGAAATGAATGCAAGATCCCTTGGAATCAATCCAACGGTGCAGGTGAACTTGAACAAGATCGGAGGGCTACTGTAGCACGTCGCAGTATAACTGCTAGAAACCATTGATGGTCTCTGCCAGAGAATTCGAAGAGACCTTTGTGTGATCGCCAGAGGAGATGAAGAGTCTCTAAGCTTCGTCGAGTGAAGCGAGACGATTTTTAGTGGGATTGACAGATGGATGAGCGTTGAAGTCTGTAACTGAAACAGAAGGCATAAGATCGATTGTGCCAGAGAAGATGAGGAGTCTCAACTACCAGAGAGGCTGAGGAATCTTAGCAGAACACCCAGTGATGTTGAACGTGTGGCAGGAACCACCAGAGAAGCTGAAGAGTTGTGATGATCAGGAAAAGCACTCGAGATATGCAGGAGATTTGGTGTGGTGTGAGCATGCAGAGGCATGGCAAATATTTCATGCACAAGGAGCACATGGACTATAAGAATGTGGAACAAAGAAGAGATGGGGGTTGTTGTCGTGGGGAAGGATTCAAGTGTGAGCAAGGAGGTAGAGCGCAGGAGAAGAAATGCATAGAAGAGGAAGGTTGCATTGAAGGGATATGGTGCAGAGAGTATAAAAGGCAGAAGAACAGAAAGTGCAAGGGGCGTGTAGAAGACATTGATGCAGACAGAGCAGAGTAGTGTAACAGAACAGCGACAAGGCTGGTAAGCCATTGAATAACTTTATATCACTGTAATAAGTTTTAGTAACAAGGAATTTATATAACAGGGTGGTTGGGAGGTGATAAGGAGGACTAGTGTCCTCAAAGGTTCAAGTGGGTGCTTGAATGCAGGGAGTTGGTGCTTCCTTCTAGTTGGTGCTAGAGAAACTAGGGAGTTGGTGCTTCCTTCTAGTTGGTGCTAGAGAAACCAGGGGGTTGGTGCTTCCTTCTAGTGGGTGCTAGAGAAAATAGAGAGTTGGTGCTCTCAGCAAGTTGCAGCTTGCAAAACCTGAGGTTGTAGCCTCACAATGATTTGGTGCTCATATGTATGATAATGTAAAGAATGTAGATAATACTTATCATATAAAGAAATAGAGGTTTTTACCCTGTATGGGTTTCCTTGGGAATCATCTGTCTCCGTCTTTCTCATATATGTGACTGATGTTGAATGTGCCTTTGTTTATTTCTCTGCATTAGTGTGATCACCATTGAGTGCCTTGTAAAGATTTTAAAAGAAGCATAATTGTTTAAGCACGGTAACAACTGATTCACCCACCCTCTCAGTTGTCCAACAATTGGTATCAGAGCCGGCCCCTTTTATCTAAGGGTAGATCCTAGAGCTTAAACATGTCAAGCCATGAAGGTAATTCAACCAATAAGGCCCCTCTGTTCAATGGAACAAACTTTGCCTTCTGGAAAGTTAGAATGAGAACCTACATAATGGCTTTAGGTGCAGATGTCTGGGATGTGGTAGATATTGGTTATGTAAAGCCAGTTGTGCTAGCTAA
>ML791255.1:195320-223649 GCA_009831015.1 Picea engelmannii
TTAAGAAATCTCTTTATGGTCTTAAGAAAGCTCCCTGAGCTTGGTATGCCAAAATGGACAACTTTCTTATTGACACTGGATTTTCTAGATGTCATTATGATCCTAATGTTTATACCAAGAAAGTAGGAAGCCATCTCATAATCTATGTCCTTTATGTTGATGACCTTATCCTTACTAGTAGTGACTCAAAAATTTTAAACCATGTGAAAACTAGCCTTAAGAAGAAATTTGAAAGGACAAACTTAGGATTTTTTCACTATTTCCTTGGCCTCCAAGTTTTGCAAACCAATGAAGGAATTTTTCTTTCCCCGTCTAAGTATGCTTGTGACCTTTTTTTTCGCTTTCACATCGAAGATTGTAAACCAGCCCCATCTCCCTTCAAGTATGGATTCAAGATTTTTGCCATCGATACTTCTCTCGAAGTTGATGCCACCTTGTATCATCAATTAATTGGAAGCCTCTTATACTTGACTCATACCCTCTCTAATCTTTCCTTTCATCTTGGTCTTGTTGCCCAGTATATGAAAACACCCCATGAAATCCATTGGAAAGAAACTAAAAGGATACTTCGATATGTTTGGGGTACAATTCAGTTTGGGATCCATTACAGTTCAGAGGGGACTCCTTTATTGGTTTGTTTCATTCATTTTGATTGGGTCGACGACCCTGATGATCGAAAGTATACTGCAAGTTATGTTTTCAACCTTGGTTCAAGATCTATCACTTGGACCTATAAGAAACAACAGGCTATTTCACTTTCTTTAGCAAAAGTAGAGTATCGAGCAGTGGTAAATGCAAGTTAAGAATCCTTGTGGCTTCGACAGATCCTTTCAGAGATTGGATTCCAGCAGCAACATCTGACCAATCTTTGGTGCAACAATCAGAGTGTCATCAAGCTCTCCAAAGACCCAGAACAACATTAACACATCGATCTACACATGCACTACATCAAAAACCTCATTCATGATCAAGTTATTAAAGTGCTCTTTTTCCCTATAGAATATCAAGTTGCAGTTATTTTCACAAAGTCTCTTATAGAAGCGAAGTTTTCCAAACTTCGATCTATGTTAGAAGTTAAGGAAGTTTTCATTGAGAAGGGATAGGCTCTAATTCCTCCTTCCTTCTCCTATTGTGCCACTATTGTAAATCCTTCAATCCTATCCCAAGTTGTTCTTAAGGGGGGATGTTAGGATATTTAGACACTTAGGAGTTAGTTAAGATCTACTTGGTCTAATATGTCGTTAGGTAAAAGTGTGTTTATTAGTGTGTTTCTTTAGTATGCATTAGTATGCATTTGTAGTTAGGAAATACGATAGTCACGATATGTTCTCAACATAGAGTGATCCGACGATTTATATTCTCCTTGATCTTAACAACCATTGATCTGTGGCTTAACACCCAATTGGTTTATGATCTCTATTTAAAGAGCATGGAGGGTCATTTATTGATGATCGATTGTGAGAAACTCTCTTGTAAAATCTCTCTATAATCTTTTTTATTTTGCATTATTAAACTGCTCCAAGTGACCGCATTGGTTGGGGTCGTGGATGTTTCCCCGTAGGGGTTTTACCACATCAAAACATCGGTGTGTTGATCTTTGATCTAGTCGTGTGATTGGTTACTGAAGGAGTTCGTCCTCTATTGGAATACATGTGTTGTCGAACAATTTACACTCCTAGGGTTGTTGTTGATCTAGATTTTGCTTTCAAGACTCTATCACCCAATTTTAAAGGCACTAACCTGAAATATTCTTGCATTAGAGAAACAAAATATTGCATTGGGAAACATGATTTATTGTCGTGTTAACTTTTTGCAACTTCGGTTGTGTCCCTTATGCTTAGAACACCTCTCAACCACTAGGGCATCCCCTCTAAAGGGGTAGTTCTTGCTGATGTTACAAAATTGCATCTTCAGCCATTAGGGATACAAAAATCCTAATCTAATTACTTGAATAACTCTCTAATCAACCACTGGAATTTGCCCAAAGTTTGCACACTTACACTTCTTGGTCTAGTGCACTTTTTGGAAAATTTTGGAGGAGTTTTAGTGGTTAATTTCCTTGTTGTAATAATTTGATTGTTACGGGCATAAGGATTATATATATTGTTGCAGAAAGTGTTTACAACAACCTTATATTTTCATGCTAGTATCTTGGTCTTTAATCTTGAGTTTTGTTAGTATTTAGCTAGTCTATCTCTTGTATCTTTCACTTGATTTATAGCACTTATTTAGCAACTTATTTTTCCATTTCATTGCTGATATATATTGTTACTATCAGCTTCTATTAGGGACAACAATATTAACTTGTTTGTCCAATTCCTTATATTGCATCATATGCTTGTTTTTCTTGTGTCTCGGGCAGGTACTTCACTATTGACAAGTCACTCAACATATTTGGCAACCCTTGAACCTTTCCAAGACTCTTTCCAAAGACCTTCATACCATTTATAATTGAACTCTAGGGACATCCTCTTCATCTTCAGCCTTTTCCATCTCATTCCCCCTAGGATCACCGAGATTCCCCCCTTGAGGTGACTACCTCGCCTCTAAAGTGACGAAGACACCCACCTAAGGTGACAGTGGGTAGGTTCCCTCCTATTTGTCACCAATTGGTGGCTGGGATAGCTTTTCACAACCTAAAACTTATGCGATAACATATTGGTGCCATTGTCAAGGAGGATTTTGAATCCTCTTTATAGCCCTAATGACACTTTAGCAAGCTATCCCAAATACTTTACGCTAGCTTGCATGGCGACTCCCCCTAAGGGACTTTCCCTTTCCACCTTTCTTGATGAGCTCTTCTTGAAGATCATCTGGCGACTCCACCTTCCACAAACGCACCTTTCCCCCTTATCCATTTCCCTCCTTCGATGAGCCTTGATCTCATATGGTGACTCCATTGAGGTATCACCCTAAGTAATGGAAACATGGATCTATGGTGATTTCATGAAGCATACAAAGCCTTGGATCTCGAAGCTATTGACGAATATCCAAACAAGTTCCCAGTAAATCAATTTGATCTCCTCCCAAAGTTTGATGGTAATCCATTGTCATGCGTAGCATGCATTGTTGAGTTTTCAAGATCCATCTCTATTTCAAGTGCACAACATGAGGATGTATGCTTATAGTTGTTCTTGTTGTCCTTGGGAAATAAACAAAGGGATTGGATAAGACATTCTTACAAGCTAAGAAGCATATGTTCTATGACAATCCTCGTCAGATGGTTCCTTAAACATTGGGGACCAGAAGCTCAAAGTCTTGAAGATACAATTAAGGACCTGGAGGATGCCTTTTCAAGAGAAGGTTTTGACCTTGATCATATTGATGCTTGAGAGGAACGTTTCTTCTAGAGTTTGTTGAAACAAAAATTGAAAAGAAAGAAGTTGACAACACCAATGACGAAAATTTTGAGCGTCTCAAGCAAAGCAGAGATGAATATTTCGAGTTTTGTGAACAACTAATGAGACTTTTCCTAAGGACTTTCTGGTTAAGTTTTGTCAACAAAGAGAAGAAGAGTGTGACGCCATCATCAACGATTATGAGAAAAGGCCTACCTAAAAACTTAGCCTGGGAAGTGGTCGTTGCATATTTTGGAACAAATTCATTATACGATGCTCTGATCGAGAAGTATGGATACCAAGAAAGCTTCCCAAGTGATGATGAACCGCTCTTCATGCTCAAGGAACTCTACAAACTCATTTTAGATCAAGATCAAGATGGTGAGTTCTTTGATCCTATTGAAGATGACGAAGACTTGGATGAAGAACATACTCATGAAAACAAGCTTGAAGAAGATCTGGATGAGACCTATGATGAAGATGAAGTGTTTTTCCTTCCACTTGATGAGGACATCCAAACATTTGCTTATCTTGCACATCAAGAAAAGAACGTGATGAGTTATAATTCTTTTGAAAATTTTGATGATGCTTTGTTCCATGATTGTGGAAATGAAGAAAGCTTCCAGAAGGATATCGATGAAGTTTCTCTTGTAGAAGGCTTGAACGAGACATTGCTATCTATTGTCCCTTTATAAGAAGATGAAGTTGTCCACTCTTGTGAAGAAGTAATCAACTCCTATGATATAGATGAAATCATGGAACAACCCCCAAATATAGTTGACGATCACATTGATGATTTCATATAGACTAGGAGATGCAGATGGGATTTGGGTTGTTTCATTTTTTATGAAGATCCTATCCATGACATTGAAGGCACATCTTGGATAAAGGATATAGAAAGAATTTATTTAGAGGAATTATTTTACAGTTGGATGGTTCATATATGTGCCAACCTGATGATGATATGGTTACAGATTTGTTCCATACATTGAAGGATGCTCCAACTAAAAAATTTCAGAATGATTTTTGGCCATCCATTGATACATACTCTTTTAAGGATGCAGATTTGTTTTATGAGGAGTTTATCCATTATGCTCAGATTTTGATAAACATCAAGTCGTGGCCAGCCAAAAGTAGTATGAATTCCACACTACCAAATGAAAGCACTTTCATGTTGAGACTTTGGACAGGGATTTACAGAAAAAGGAAAGATGTTTCCTAAGTCCGACAGAGGAGTTTCTCTCTAAGGTTGTGCCTTACCCCGTTTCCCCTCGTTCGGGAAATCATAGGGTTTTCTTGGGATCTCTTGTCATGTCTCAGCCTTCAGAGAGCAATGATATTCTGAGTGAAGATGAAGACAAGTTGTCGTCTATATATGGTATCCCTCTTCATAGATGGATTGATCATGCTTGTGGCTACGCTTTCAGGCAGGACGATCAGGCTAATGGTTTATCTTTCTAGCAGTATTTCCTCCCTCCCACCCATCTCCATGAATTTTATTTCATGATCAATTATATGTGTGTTTATACTCATGATTATTATGTGCTTAACTTATCTTTGTTGTATTACATGATTAAACAAAGGGGGAGATACTTTGATGAGATGATCAGTTGGTTGCACTGGTTGTATGACTTCACCTGACATTACTCATCACCTGATCTTCAGGGCCCCAAGGCCCCAGGTAAGTAGGTAGCTCACCTTTCTTTCCCCTACATTTGCATCTTGATTTCCCATATTAGTTTAAATGAATTTCATATTTCATTTTTCTCTACATGCATATTGATTTCATGGTTATTTTAGAAATTTTTGAAAAAATGTCAAAAATTTTCTTTTCTAGATTAGCTTTTATTTTGGATTATATATATATGGATAAAATGGTGATAGAACCACCCTACATGCTTTGATCGCTTTTTCTGATTTTTGGTAGGCACGGGTTTACCAGGATATGTTGCGGTTCTCATGCACTCTAAGGTGAGAACATGTCCCCAAGTAGGAGCCAAATGTTATCCCCATTTTATGGGATAACTAAGGAAATTATGTCTCGAGGCCCTCAAGTTGCAGATATGGAGTGTCAAGATACTACATGACTAGTAGTATCCTTTTGTACAGATGGAGACCCTTCTCACCACCACATAGGTCATATATTTTTAGATGGCTTCTCGATCCAGGAGGATCTCGGTGGTCACCCATCTATTCCAACTAGCTCAAACCCGCTTTTTGGAAATTTACTATTTTTAGCAGTTTTTTGGGTCCCAAACTTCTGAGGCCATTTTGAGGGCCTAAACGACGCATTTTCACGAATGTGCAACTTGAAGATGTTTGAGGGATCTAATTGAGTTAGATAAATGAATCTCCTCATCAAGACCTTTCAAATGAGCTACCGTGCACCCTAAACAAAGATCGTATGCAAAAGTTACGACCCTCGGAAGTTTATGTACTAACTTACACCAACGGGGCCCACATGACTTTTGGCGCTTCATCGCCTAGGGTTAGGTTTTTGGATGTCAAGGGTTTTGCCATTCAATTTTATTGTAAAAATGACTATAGAGCTTCATTGTACTGATCTTGCGAATGAGCATAGTCGTCACATCTCTTCTTAGAGACAAGTTTCCACCATTCTAGCAAGCTTGTTTTCAGTGTGCATTTTACAATTTTAACATATTTCTTATTTAATAGAAGTCGAGTTTTATTGTATCTCTATTATTATTCACTGTGTCTCTTTGTTAATCTTATAAATATGTGTTTTCATTTTGTTCTACTTATAAATACAAATCAATGGTATCAAAGCGATCTGCTCCTTGTCATTTTTTAGTGCATGTCCCTGACGCGGTCAAGGTATAGAGAGTTGTGTCTCGAGCTTGTTTCTCTTGAGGACAACTGTTCTCGCACACCCAAGAAACCGTCCATGGCAGGCGAGAATAAAGATGACAGGACATGAGATCCTTTCAAAATGTTGCTCGAGGAATCCCTTGAGCGACAAAGGAACGAGATGATGGACAACTTTGCTCAAATCCTTCGACGATTGCCGACAAGCGATGCATCCACCTCAAGTGGAGGTGCACCCCCTTCAAGGTATAGATAAATTTTGATATTCCTATATTTCAAGGTCAAATAGATGTGGATGTTGTAGATAAATGGTTAAACCTTATAGAAGGGTATTTTTATGTCCACAACTTTTCCGATAGAGAAAAGGTTACATTTGTGCTCCTCAAGGCCGTCCCTCATGTCAAACATTGGTGGGAGACTTTCTCTGAGCAAAAGGAAATAGAGGGATCCACATTATTTGCAGTTGCACCCACTTGGGGTGCCCTCTATGATATTATTAAGGAACAATACTACCTTGTTGGAAGTTATGACAACTTGTATACAAGATGGACCACATTGCAGCAGGAAAGAGACCAAACAGTGCAAGAGTTCACCAATGTCATCCATACCTTATGCACCAAGATGGGTATCAAATATTCCGAGCAACATCTCATGCTTCAGTACCGCGACAGTCTACATATATGCATATATATATAAATGGAGTTTTTTGACATCTCATCCTTGGGCACGGCCTATCGATATGACGTCAAAATCGAGTAGAAGATTAAACAAAAGATGCGACTTTTTGGGTCTGGGAACCCCTCACAGTAGAAGCAGGGAAAGGGAAACCCCAACCTGCAAAAAAAAGGGCAAAGAAAATATGGGAAACCTTAGGACAACTAGTCCAGGCCGCAAACAAAGAAGGGCAATGGAAAGACAAAGAAAGATAATGGGAAGTGGTGTGACTTCCATAAGATCCCCTGGCATAACATTGTTGATTTCCACTCAAAGCAGTCATTGGTGGTTGAGATGAAAGCCTATGAATCAGATGTAGATTATGACTATGAGTCAGAACCAGAAAAGGGGAGATGGATCATTGACACAGAACACACTACCATTGTTGCTACCACCAAGATCCATCTCAGTGAACTTGATGAGCCAGAGGAAGGCGAATGCCTCTTTCATTCACAGATGTGGGTGAAAGACACTCTGTTGCACTTCATCACTGATAGAGGTAGCTATAAGAACCTCATCTCAGCAGAGGTCATCAAGTGGCTATCCCCACAGACAATGTCGCACCCGTAGCCCTATACCATTGGATGGCTCCGCCAAGGAAGCGATCTTCACGTCAGCCAACAGTGTCTCATGTCGTATGGCATCAAGCCATTCAAAGATGAGGTATTGTGTGATGTTTCCCCCTTGAAGTTTGTGATGTTATTTTGGGCCAACCTTATTTATGGAAATGTCATGTTGTATATGAGTCTAGGCCTCACAGTGCTATTATTACTTTGAACATGAAATTCTACAGGATACCTGAGGTAGTCCCATCTAGTTCTATTTCCTTGATCTCTTCCAAGCAATACAGGAAGGTAATTTATCATACTAGGAAGTTTGTCTTCTTCGTGATTCACTCTCAAAGTGAGTGAAAGGTTGCAGCCACATCCGTGTCCTTCACAGTCGACCTCTCCATGCAGTTGAAGCAAGTGGATAGGGTCATGGAAGAATACAAAGACATCTTCTCATCACCTACTAGGGTACCTCTGAACTATTGGGTCAAGCATCCCGTCGATCTGACCCCCGGTGCATCGCTACCCAATGGGCCAGTCTACCATCTCTCTCTCTTAGAAAATGAAGAGAACAAGCATCAAATCCAAAAATTGCTCCACAAGGAGCACATTCGACCCATCTCATCACCTTGTGGAAGCCCAATCGTGTTGGTACAGAAGAAAGATGGGACCTCGGGACTCTGCATTGATTACAGGTCCCTTAATAAAATCACAGTCATGAACCAGTACCAAATTCCCTGAATCGACGATCTCCTTAATTAGCTCAAGGGGCCCAAATATTTCAGTAATATTGATTTGAAGTATGGCTACCATCAAGTCTCAATAGAGAAGACAAATGTATGGAAGACTACCTTCAAGTCAAAAGAAGGTATTTTTGAATGTATAGTCATGCCCTTTGGTTTGACAAAATTCCCCAGCAAATTTCATGAGGATGATGGATGATATCTTGTGGCCTTTCACTAATTATTTTGTAGCGGTGTATCTAGATGGCATCCTCGTCTACAACAAGACTTCAGCGGAAATCTTGCAGCATATTCAGCAAGTTATGCACACTCTGCAACAACAAAAGTTATATGCCAACTTGGAAAAATGATCCTTCAGCATGGACAGGTTTCAGTACCTAGGCTACAATTTTTATGCGCATGGTGTGCATGTGGATCCAACCAAGATTCAAGTCATTCGTGACTGGCCAGCCCCAACCACACTCACTGAGCTTTGGAGCTTCTTAAGCCTTGCCAATTTCTATCAGAGGTTCTTGTTGGGATTCTCCCATATTGCATGGTCCCTCAGCCAAGTAACCAGGGTGGTGGTAAGGAAAAAATTGTGTGGGGCTTGTACCAACAGAAAGCGTTCGATGATATGAACCAGCGCTTGTGCTCAACCCCATTGATTTCATTATTTGATCTACAAGAACCTTTTGACATCGAGACACATGCTTCAGACTATGATGTGGGCACATTCCTCACTCAGCACGACCACCCCGTGGCCTATCACACCGAGACATTATCAGATGTCATTCGTAAGTACCCCACTTATGACAAAGAAATGTAATCCATTGTACAAGCCTGTGACTGGTGGAGGCATTACATTCTTGGGAAGGAGACAATCATCCACGTTGATCATAACCCACTACAGTTCATGCAGACATAAGGAAAATTGCAGAATGACCGCCATCAGAAGTGGTCCACACATTTGCAGCAGTTCCACCTCAACATCAAGTATAAAAAAGGAAGTACCAACCGAGTCGCTGATTGCCTCAGTTGGCCTCAATTCGCGCCACTCACTGTGGTGCTAGACTCTTGTGGCCACGAGACCTCTAGATGGCCCCACCTCTATGAGACAGATCCTGACTTCGCCAACACCTACCGAATGTTGGGTGAAAACATAGTTGTCACTCATTTCCATCTTCAGGATGGGTTGTTGTGCCATTTGGGCCATTTCTGTGTTCCATCAAGAGAGGGAGAGAAGATGATTTGGGAATACCACTACATTTGGGTGGCAGGACACTTCGGCATGAAAACAATAGTGGCAGTGCTGCAATGACATTTCTACTGGCCGAAACTTCGACAGGATGTCAACAAGTATATCTGGTCTTTCATTGCCTACGCTATTGCCAAAATGGCCACTAAGAAATAAGGCATGTACACTCCTCTACCTAGTCCTGACATGCCCTGGGAATCCATCTCAATGGATTACATGTCGGGTTTTCCATCTACCAAGCGGGGAAATGAATGTGTTTTTATGGTTGTGGATTGCTTTTCCAAGATGGCAATTATGGTCGCCTGCAAGAAGAGCATCACAGTGGAGGCCACTGCCAAGCTCTTCTTTGAATGAGTGCGGGTATTGTTAGCACAAGAATTTGCACTAGAAAATTTGGTTATTTTTATGATCTATTTTGTAGCACTGGTGAATTAAGAGATTCTGCAGCACCAGCTTCCTCAATCATCGAGACCGAGAGCCAAGTGCACCTGTCATCAACAAAAGACACGGGTTAGAAAGTCAATGCACACATTAAAAAGCAAGCATATGTGAATGGAGGCTTTCCTAAAACAAAGGAGTGGCACTACCAAATCCACATACTTGAATTCATGATGGGCGCTACCAAATCCACATAGTTGAATTCATGATGAGTGCTACCAATTTTGCATGATTGTGTCACAGTGGCGCTACCAAATCCACATAGCTGAATTCATGATGGGCGCTACCAATTTCACAGAGTTATTTTGCAAGGATGCTCCTGCCAGTTTTGAGTGACTAACTTAAAACTTATGCTATGAACAAATGGGAAGGTATTTTTGAAAACTAGAGGATTTTTTGTTCATCACATACCAAATAACAAAAACCTCTCTCATTTTTTTAAAATGTGTTATGGTTAGAGAGATATTATACAGAGAAGTGGCGCTACAGAATGTGTTGCAGAAACTTTGTTCTAGACTGTCGAACTGATATTTTTGACCAGTTGACTTCCAGGAGCATTTTCGGGTGAACCAGGAAGAATTTTAAAAATATGAAGGAGTTATTGTCAAGAACATACCCATGAACACTAACCTCTTTCAATCTTCACACAGGTTTCACGGATTCGGATATTCGAAAGAATCTTTGAACCCTATGTTTTTTGTTTTCGTGATTTCCTGTTTGAGACATGTTTTTGTGACACCTATTCAGGCCAGCTGGAGATGAAATTAAAGAAACCGAGAGAGGTTTTTATTTATAACAATCTTATATACAAAAACCTCTCTCATATTTTACACATCTATTATGGTTTGATAATTACAAGTGGCATTTTAAAGCCTATTTTTCAGAATATCGCCTCCTGAAAACAGGAAATCAGTTAAAACGTGTCATTTTTTGTTTGTAATTGTTTCTATTTTGGGAAAGGGGTTGGAGTTCGAATGGGTGAGATGGAAAGGACCTATATGGCTATATATTCATTGTACAAGAGGGTAGGGGGGTTGGATTCATGAGCCAAGAGAGGCTGGAGAGAGTAGGAGCAGGCAATTTCCCTGTGTGTGTTCATTTGTAAGCATGTGAGCATTTTATGATTGTAAGCATTACTGCTATTGGAGACTAATGAGAGATGTGATTTAAGATTGTAATTTTTTTGTTTATATATCTTCTTATTTGAATATATTGCAAAATTGAGGATCAAAGGATGTCAATGATTTATGGATCCCTAAGCAGCAGAGGATCTGTTGTATTTTGCTCATCAATCATTGTTTATATTCAAGTATTCATTGATTCATTAAACTGAGAGGATTTATGTTTAGTGAACATTATATCTTATATTTTCCTTCTTCATTCTTCCATCTATTAGCATATAATCTTGTTTTCTGTTGAGTATCTTTAGGGCCTTCGATGAGTATAATGTTTGTGACTCCATTGCCCATTGGTGTAGCCTATTGATCTGCATTTGGCTACCCTCTCTCTTTCTTTCTGCATCTTGTTGATCCACTTATTCAAAATCAATCAAGTCTTTTTATTTCTATGTTACCAAGCTTACTCTCATTTGCAGTCTGGGAGTGACTCTTGGAGTGTTAACATTTTTGGCACCGTTGTCGGGGACGGATTTGAGCAGATTGAAAAGCTCCATGGGAAGAACGACATTGCACAGCTCCAGCTTTAGATGGTGACTGAAGTTGGACACCTTCAAGACTGCACATTCACCATGGTGACTCCATTGTTTAGAATCTATCGGTGACTCCACTAGAATGAGACAAATTAAATGTCTATGGAGGCTATCCTGGCCAGGAGGTTTGCCCCACTCAATTTCTCATCTATATATGGTTATCCACATCATGTGCCTCAAATTGATGAATGGCAAGATCTACTACCCAGATTTTATGAAAGCGAAAATGACAACCATGTTGAGCATGTTCAACAATTTCATACTTTGATGCAACAACTTGACATCCATCATGAAGATATATTGATGAAAATGTTCATGTATTCATTGGATGGGGATTCACATAAATGGTATTTCTCATTACCCCCTTCCAGCATTTCATCCTTGAAGGATTTCCACAGAGTATTCAATGAACACTGTAAAAGGTTTTATCCCTATGAAAGTATTTGTCATAATTGTTGTGACGGATATGTAGAATGTGCTCAAGATTTGTTAGATTGCTTTGTCGAATATAAAGATGAAAAAGATTTTAT
Organism: Picea engelmannii; assembly: GCA_009831015.1. NCBI lineage: Eukaryota > Viridiplantae > Streptophyta > Pinopsida > Pinales > Pinaceae > Picea > Picea engelmannii. Next base: position 207,406 of record ML791255.1, read on the forward strand.
TCACTGTACAAATGAAAGTATAAAGAATACTCCTGTATTCAGAGAGGACAACATTCATAACTTTGTTTCAGATGAAAATCATGTGTATGAAGAACTAGAAGCAACAATTATTGTTGTTCCAAAAATGGATATTTTTAACAGTTATATTCTTGATGAAATTACTGTTTTAGAGGTTGATCATAGATATGAAGGGCAACCCATTTTTGATGAATATTCTAGTGATGATGAGCAACAAGCTTATCCTATATTTGATCACTATGAATACATGGAGGATGATGTAGAGGTTGGCCTTGTCACAGAAGATGCAACTTGAAGATTTGACCAGGAGAAGCCCTTAGTTGAGGCACATGAGCATATTGTTTATACACAGCCAGAAGTAAATCAACAGTTATCAGTGGATCAGCAACCACCTACGTCAATCCTTCTTCCACTTGTACCCACAGTTTACAGTAAGCAGCCCGAAGTGGAAGAAGAAATATGTTATCAGTCCCATGTGTTTTGTCACCATTTTCATGACCCTTTAGGGGTGTATATGGAGTTATATTTATCAAATGTTTTGGAACCTATAAACTTTATTATGTTAGCAACAGTCAAAGGAGATATAGGTAATGTTTTCAAACTCCTGTTATATTCCTCTTGTCTATTGTTAATCATTGGCATTATAAAGACTCATGTCAGCAAGTTGCTTGAATGTCTTTGGTGGAAGTTTGTCTTCACCTAGCCCATTGTAAAAGTCAGTTAGCTTAGGTTTTGTACATAAATAAGCTCCATCAGGAGCAGGTGTGTTTTCTTTTTGTTTGTAAGTAGAGTAGTATAATTTGTTAGTATGTTGTCTTCAACATGATGTATCAAAGCATGACTCCACAACCCAACACTAAGGCACTTGAGCTGCAAAAAGAGTTCTTAGAGCCTCACAGGGAGGTCTATATCCCCCATGGAGCCTATGTTAGCACAAGAATTTGCACTAGAAAATTTGGTTATTTTTACGATCTATTTTGTAGCACTGGTGAATTAAGAGATTCTGCAATGCCAACTTCCTCAAGAATCAAGACCGAGAGCCAAGCGCACCTGTCATCAACACAAGACACGGGTTAGAAACTCCATGCACACATTAAAAAGCAAGCTTATGTGAATGGAGACTTTCCTAAAACAGAGGAATATCGCTACCAAATCCACATAGTTGAATTCATGATGGGTGCTACCAATTTCGCACGATTGTGTCACAATGGCGCTACCAAATCCACGTAGTTTAATTCATGATGGGTGCTACCAATTTCATAGAGTTATTTTGCAAGGACACTTTTGCCAGTTTTGAGTGACTAACTTAAAACTTGTGTTATGAACAAATGGGAAGGTATTTTTGAAAACTAGGGGAGGTTTTTGTTCATCACATACCAAATAACAAAAAACTCTCTCAGTTTTTTAAAATGTGTTATGGTTAGAGAGATATTATACAGAGAAGTGGCACTATGAAATGTGTTGCGGAAACTCTGTTCCAGACTGTTGAACTAATATTTTTGACCAACTTACTTCCAGGAGCATTTCCAGGTGAACCATGATGAATTTTAAAAATATGAAGGAGTTTATTGTCAAGAACAGACCCATGAACATTAACCTCTTTTATTTTTCACACAGGTGTCACGTATTGGGATATTCAAAAGAATCTTTGAGCCCTATGTTTTCCATTTTCGTGATTTCTTGTTTGAGACATGTTTTTGTGACACATATTCAGGCCAGTTGGAGATGAATTTAAAGAAACCGAGAGAGGTTTTTATTTATAACAATCTTATATACAAAAACCTCTTTCATATTTTACACAACTATTATGGTTTGAGAATTACAAGTGGTGTTTTGAAGCCTATTTTTCATAATTTTGCCTCCTGAAAAGCAGGAAATCAGTTAAAAGGTGTCATTTTTTGTTTGTAGTTGTTTCTATTTTGGGAAAGGGGTTGGAGTTCGAATGGGTGAGATGGAAAGGACCTATATGGATATATATTCATTGTACAAGAGGGTAGGGGGGGTTGGATTCTTGAGCCAAGAGAGGCTGGAGAGAGTAGGAGCAAGCAGTTTCCCTGTGTGTGTTCATTTGTAAGCCTATGGGCATTTTATGATAGTAAGAATTACTGCTATTGGAGACTCATGAGAGATGTGATTTCAGATTTTAATTATTTTGTTTAGATATATTCTTATTTGAATATATTGTAGATTTGAGGATCAAAGGTTGTCAATGATTTATGGATCCCTAAGCAGCAGAGGATCTGTTGTATTTTGCTCATCAGTCATTGTTTATATTCAAGTATTTGTTGATTCATTAAACTAAGAGGATATTTGTTTAGTAAACATTCTATCTTATGTTTTCCTTCTTCACTCTTCCATCTATCATCATATGTTTTCCTTTTTCCTTCTTCCTGCAGAGGATCTGTTGTATTTTGCTCATCAATCATTGTTTATATTCAAGTATTTGTTGATTCATTAAACTGAGAGGATCTTTGTTTAGTGAACATTCTATCTTATGTTTTCCTTCTTCATTCTTCCATCTATCATCTTATGTTTTCCTTCTTCCTTCTTCCATTTATATTCAAGTATTCATTGATTCACTAAATTGAGAGGATCTTTGTTTAGTGAACATTATGTCTTATGTTTTTTTTCTTCATTCTTCCATCTATCATCATATAATCTTGTTTTTTGTTGAGCAGCTTTAGTGCCTTCGATGAGTAGAATGTTTGTGACTCTATTTCCCATTGGTATATCCTATTGATCTGCGGTTTGATGCCCTCTCCCTTTCTTTCTCCATCTTGTTGATCCACCTATTCAAAACCAATCAAGTCTTTTTATTTCTATGTTACCAAGCTTACTCTCATTTGCAGTCTGGGAGTGACTCTTGGAGTGTTAATAGGTACACTTTGGGATCCCACAAACCATTATCTTCGATCGGGACAATTGGTTCCTCAACACATTCTGGTTGAGCCTCTAGTCATTGTTGGACAGCAAGATCACCAAATCCACTACCTTCCACCCCTAGACGGATGGACAAACCGAGGTCGTCAACCAGATGATCATGCACATCCTGTGCATGTACAATTCCAAGAACCCCCACACATGGGATGAGAGTCTTCCATATGTTCAACACAAATACAACAGAGCCATGCATAGATCAACCGGCCACAGCCCCTTTCAGGTGGGGTTGGGATTTCAACCATTGGATCCCATGGATGTTGCACTACCCCTTGCATCCACCCAAGAAGACTCACCGCATGCTCCAACTGAAGCCAACAAAGCCATTTGGTTCATTGAGTGGATCCAAAACATTCACCAACAGGCTCAGGATATTTTACAGAAGTCCAATTCCAAGTACAAGCAATACCATGATCAACATTGGGTGCCACACCAGTTCCAAGTGGGAGACAAAATTTGGTTGCACATGCAGAAATAACGCCTTACAGGGCCTCATCGAAAGATTCATCCACTTCATTATGGACCTTACACCATCACCAAGGTTTTGGGTGGAAATGATTTTGAGCTCAACATTCCCCCGTTCCTTGGCTTGCACCCATTGTTCAATGTGGACATCCTTCAGCCCTATTTTCCACCATTATTGGACACCTTGGAGATAGAAAAATAGTTGACACCAACAGAGCTCAACCTTGATTGCATGGAATAGGAATCCGATGATCAAAACATGGAAACACAGGTCAAGGGAACTCACTAGCAAATGATCCAGCGTTATCGGGTTGTCAAAGCAGGGTAGCTCGTGCACAAAGGGAAGTGGCTCACCCGAGGCCAAATTCAACAGAAATTCCCTCATATGATGGGGGAACTCAACACAATGGATACCATTTATTCCTAATGGGGGAGGATTTATCTAGGAGGATATCGGTGGTCACCCACCTATTCCAACTGGATCAAAATAGTTTTTTGGCAATTTACTATTTTTAGCAGTTTTTCGGGTCCCAAACTTCCATGGCCTAAATGATGTTTTTTCATGATCAGGCACCTTGAACATGGTCAAATTCCCTGACTGGGCTCCCTAAATTAAGCTCCTCATCGGGACCTTTCTAATGAGCTCTCATGCACCCTAAACGAAGATAGTATGCAAAAGTTGTGACCCCGAGAAGTTGATGTACTAACTTACCCCAACGTGGCCCACATGACTTTTGGCGCTTCATCTCCTAGGGTTAGGTTTTTGGATGTCTAGGGTTTTGGCATTCATGTTTAATGTAAAAATGTCTTCATACCCTCATTGTTTTTATCTTCTTGTGAATGAATGCAACCGTCACATCTCTTCTCATAGATAAGTTGCCACCATTCTAGCAAGCTTGTTTTCAGTATGCATTTTACAATTTCAACATATTTCTTATTTAATATAAGTCAAGTTTTACTATATCTCTGTTATTATTCATTGTGTCTCTATGTTAATATTATAAATCTATGTTTTCATTTCATTCCACTCATAAATATGGATCAGTAGTATCAAAGTGGTCTGTTGTTTGTCATTTTTTAGTGCATGTCCCCAACGTGGTCAGGGTATAGAGAGTTGGGTCTCGAGCTTGTTTCTCCTGAGGACAATTTCTCTCACACTCCCAAGAAATCATCCATGGAGGGTGAAAATAAAGACGATGGGACAGGAGATCCTTTCGAAATATTGCTCGAGGAAGCCCTTGAGTGACAGAAGAACGAGATGATGGACAACTTTGCACAAATCCTTTGACGACTGCCGACGAGCAAGGAATCCACCTCAAGTGGATGCGTCACCCCCTTCAAGTTACAAATCAATTTTGATATTCCTATATTTGAAGGTCAAATAGATGCAGATGTCGTAGATAAATGGTTAAACCTTCTAAAAGGGTATTTTTCTGTCCACAACTTTTTTGATAGAGAAAATATTACATTTGCGCTCCTCAAGGTCGTCCCCCATGTCAAAGATTGGTGGGAGACTTTATGTGAGCAAAAGAAAATAGAGGGATACACATTATTTGCAGTTACACCCACTTGGGGTTCCTTTAGGGATGTTATTAAGGAACAATACTACCCTGTTGGAAGTTATGACGACTTGTATACAAGATGGGCCACACTACGGCATGAAAGAGACGAAACAATGTCAAAGTTCACTAATGTCTTCCATACCTTGCGCACCAAGCTGGGTATCAAAGATTATGACCGACATCTAGTGCTCAAGTACCACGGTGGTTTTCATAGAGACATTCATCCCAAGGGTAACCAACAAACCGAGGGAAAGAGGAAACATAAAATCAAGAAGGGTAAGGGGGATAAGAAGGCTACAAATAATGTTGGCGAGGGAAAAAACGAAAAGAGAAAGGTGACTTTTTTGTGTAAGTTTTTCATGGATGACTATTTGACTCACCAATGCCCTCGACTTGAGGAAGCCCAGAAGCTATTGGCACAACAACAACTTGTCGTGTTAACTAATCCTTTTCCAGAAGGGAAAAATATGGCTCAAGCTTCCTCATCCACGAGTGCGCTTGGGGGAAGTCAGGGAACCCTCTCACCCAATAATAACAACAGGGCCACAAACATTTATATGATGAAAGATGAAGCTAATTTATCAACCAAGGCTCATAACTACGAAATATCAAAATCTGTTGAGAAGGTAAAATATGTCTCCAACCCATTGACTCCTCTTCAAATTGAGAAGACAGTGGGAGAAACGATGACTCGCATCCCTAAAGGTGCGTTCAAAAAGGCTTCTCACAACCCAAATGCGAGGGTTGCTCAGAATTTCTACATCGTGGAGGATCTAACACAAACTCCTTGTGCAATTTCAACCCTCGCAAAGCAGCGATGATAAAGGCTAAAGTAGAGAAACTTATCAAGGTTGGTTTCATCTACCCTATGCAATTGACGGAATGGGTATCGAACCATGTTCCTGTCATTAAGAAGCAAAGTAGAATCCCTGCATGTATGGACTTTCACGACCTGAACAAAGCTTGCCTGAAACACAATTTTCCAACCCCATTTATTGACTAGATCATCAATGAATGTGCGGGTTGTGAGGTCTTTTCTTTCATGGATGGTTTTTCTGGGTACAATCAAATTCAGATCAAGCCCACAAACCAACATAAAATGGCTTTTATTTGTTCCTGGGGTACATTCGCGTATCGAAAAATGCCTTTTGGCCTGAAGAATGTTGGAGCTACTTTTCAACAAGCCATGTTGTTTACTTTTCACGACCTCAAACACATAGTCGAGGCGTATCTCAATGATCTGGCATCATGTTCTCATAAGAGATCAGATCATCTCGTCCATTTATGACTAATCTTTGAGAGGTGTCACTACTGTCGAATTCACTTGAATCCAATCAAGTGGAATTTTTGTGTGACATCGGGACGCTTATTAGGTTTCATCATGTCAACAAAAGGGATCATGGTCGATCCTCTGAAGGTTGGGGAAATAGTTCAATTACCTCCCCCCCGCATAATTCCCCAGGTTCAGAGTCTACAGGGGAAAGCCAATTTTCTTCGACGTTTTGTTGTGAATTATGTCGATATTACTAAAGGGTTCATGCATCTCTTGAAAAAAGGGGTCCCATTATGTTGATATGAAGAAGCTAAACGCTCTTTTGAAGCATTGAAACATGCCCTGACGTCTGCCCCTCTGCTCAGTCCTCCAGATTATGGCAAGGATTTATTGTTGTATTTGGCTGTCGCAGAGTCTACTATCGACATGGTTGATCCAGATTATTTTCGGAACGAAATGAAATCAGAGAAATTACAATAAAATACTCATGAAAATTGCCATAAATAGAGAAAAACGTCAATACTTGATTTCAATTGATCCGGATTATTTTTTGAACGAAATGAAAGCAGAGAAATTACAATGAAATACTCATGAAAATTGCCAAAAATAGAGAAATACAACAATACTTGATTTCTAGTAATGAAATAATTGTAAAGAGACCGTAAAAATACAAAGTGCAAGACTCGCTAGAATGGTGGCATTTTTATCTTTGAGAAGAGATGTGACGACTACGCTCATTCGCAAGAAGATGATTACAATGAGGCTCTGAAATCCTTTTTATGATAAACATGAATTCCAAAACCCTAGACATCCAAAAACCTAACCCTAGGAGATGAAACGCCAAAAGTCATGTGGGCCTCGTTTGGGTAAGTTAGTACATTAACTTCCTAGAGTCGTAACTTTTGCATACGATCTTCGTTTTAGGTGTGTGATAGCCCGTTTGAAAGGTATTTTCGAGAACTACACATTATGTCATCAAACTCTAGCTTTGTCTACAGTTTGACTGTAGCACGCCAAAAAAACATTGTTTAGGGCCCCAAAACGACCCTGGAAGTACAAAAAGATGTGCTGACATGAAAACTTCCAAAATAAGCCAGTTGGATTAGGTGGGCAGCCACCAGTCTCCACTTGGAAGATGTGTAGGGCTTCATTCAACCCTAGAAGTCCAGAACCCACAATTACAAAGAAGTACAGAAGAACGTGCTGAACTAAAAAGTGACAAGAGGAACCAGTGGGAATAGGTGGGTGGCCACCAATATTCACCGAGATCAATGATCTTGGTCCAAGAGGATGATGTGCTCGAAGATCATGTTATCTACTATCTCATCTGAGGCCTATTTAGACCAAAACTCAACTACTCGCATGTTGAGAAACTCTCTTAGGAAGATGTTCACGCTATCCAACGGTTTCGTCATTATATTTTACTTCAAAATACCACTGTCGTAGTCATCGTCAACCCTTTTCAATATATGTTAACACGATGGGTCATTGATAGAAAAATCAGTCGATGCATAGTCATCCTGCAAGATTTTGACTTGGACTTTGTTTCGACAACTTCTAAAAAATCCCTAGTCTTTGCTTAACTAATCTCAGAACTTTCGGTCGAAAGTGGTGACATTTCGCCTGATGCGTCACCAATCAACTAAGATCTTTTTCTTATTGCATCTTCGGACCCCCGATACAGAGATATACTTGTGTATCTTCAAACTTTGAATTGCCCTTCTTCTGCTTCTCACGATGAGCGTCGATGAATACGCCACCAAGCGTGCAACTATCTTATCCTCGATGAAACTTTATATCGTCAAGGAGTGGATTGCATTCTTCGTCAATGTCTCACTCACGAAGAAGCATAGCTTGTTTTAAACGATTGTCACACATGAGAATGTGGCGGTCATCTATTTGGGTTGGAAACAACCCAAAAGATTCTTCGCGTTGAATACTTTCGGCCCTCATTAATCAAATATTGTGTAGAGGCGGTCAAGAAGTATCACCTATGCCAGATCTTCTATCGAAAGATGCGGGCACACCCAACTCCCATGTTTCTAGTTATTAATGTCGGTCCCTTCACCAAGTGGGGATTGATTTCACTACATGTCACCCAGTTTCATCCAGGGGGCATCACTATATCATCGTAGTAGTAGACTACTTTACTAAGTGGGTCGAAGCTATGCCGACATTCAACAATGACAAGGAAACTATTGCCCTTTTTGTTTTCAACCAAATAGTAGCCAGGTTTGGTATTTCGAAGGAGATTTTCACTGACCATGGTAGTCACTTCAAGAACAAAATGATGTTTGAAATAACATAAAAAAATGGGGTTTAAACATAAACATTCATCACCTTATTACCCACAAGCGAATGGCCAGGTAGAAGCTGTGAGTAAGTCTCTCAAGACTATTCTTCAGCGAATGATTAATTCGGCCAAGTCAAATTGGCATTTGATGTTGTATTCAACACTTTGGGATTTTTGAACTTCAGTAAAGACTGCTACCAATTTTTCTCCTTTCCAACTCGTTTACGGGCTATAGGCAGTCTTTCCCATTGAATGTCAAATCCCTTCTCTGAAGTTGGCAGTGGAACTACTGCCCGACACTACACCGCTTGAGGAATGTCTTTTATATCTCGAGCAACGTTGAGATGCAGCCTTGGCTAACGAGTCTCATAAACAACAGGTCACATGTCAATATGATTGGTCTGTCCGCCCTAGGATTTTCTCTGAAGGCGATCTTGTCCTAGTCTACAACCAAGACAAATATCTCTTGGGGGTAGGAAAGTTCAAACCTGTGTGGTTCAGACCTTTCATTATGAAAAAAGTCTTAGAAAAGGGTGCTTATCGATTGGTTGATTTCAAGGGTAACTCCTTAGCAAAGCCTAGAAATGGGATCTACCTTAAGAAGTATTACACTTAGGTCGTTCGCCTGAGTGTGACTTCTTGATATATGTATATTTTTTTATACATTCTTGTCTTTTTATTTTATGGGCATGTAGTCATTATGTTTTCTTTTTCACTGTGGTAGATGTCAAGTGAATATGAAGTCTATGTTGGGTTCACGAACGATGCTAGCCGACACACTCGGAGGCTTGCTTCCGCAACTTGGGTGATTTTTACACCTTGTGGTTAGTTGCTATCTTCTAGAGGCATTTGTCTAGGCGAAGCAACCAATAATGTCGTCGAACACAGTGCAGTGATAAAATTACTACGTGATGCCTTGTCACATGGTATTTCTTGCCTTCAGGTTTATTTATATTTTGAATTGGTCATGTCCTAGTTAAATGGGGTATACCATGTTTACGATCCCACCCTTCACCGACGATTCCTAAGGATACATCTCTTAGAATGATAATTTGATTATATTACTTATATTCATGTTCCTAGGAGATCTAATCAACTAACTGATACTTTGGCTAATCAAGTATTAGATTGGCATGTTGCTCACATGTAAAAGTAAAACACACACATACACATGTAAATACATTTGTAAAAAATGTTTATCCATAAGACAAAAAATATGTATATATAATATATGCCAAAAATAATGTCATGGGTACAAAGTGGGCCTTAAAGCCTCAAATACATCCGGTATACATCGTTGGGCTTAAGCCCTCAATACAGAGTACAAAAAGTTCCCTTGGCACATAATTGGTCTAATGCTAACTATGGTCTAGGCCTATTGGCCCTGCTATAATGAACCACGACGTTCGCAAGACGCCGAAATAACTGGACCCAATTTCTGGGCACCCATATCACATGTGGCTACATAGCGAGGAGTAGGTCCTCGATCTCAACCACCGGAACTGCATGAGTGAGAGATGTCAAGTTACTCTATACTCGCCAAAGTACTCTATAAACCTCTTCGACTAGGGGTCCCCCTGCTCCTGCTAGTTTGGCCTCTGGTCGAGGACGACGCCTGGTCCTGGCAAAGTATGTCAGTTGCACTGGTCCCACATATGTATATAACAGATCTTTGAGTTAGTACTTTGACATGAACATAAAAAGTGTAATATTTAAAAATTAAATAAATTTAAAATTGTGTTTACCTATCTCACAATGCTCCTCGCCAAGGGGCACAGGCATGTCAGGATCCCTCGGGAAATTGATTCATGCATATGGATAATCCTCAATCACGAGAATCCGACAGGCCCACCAATCAAAAAACTTGTCATCAAAATCCTCTTGGGTTCTCCCTCCACCTTCTCTAGGCAACAAAACTGCCCACTTGCACAATGTCGGAAAGGAGGCAATATGCCCCGTATTGTCTCCCTCAGGCTAAGACTAGGCACTCTCGAAGAAGAAGAAAGTGCACAATACTGTTTCAAACCCAAAGTTCTTGTTCATCCTCCTACGACAATCTGTGAGTTGTTTCTTCATGCATATAAGCATGGTAGTACTCCAGTAAAAAATGGTGGCATCCAAACACTAAATTGCACAATGCATCTATGCACAGGAGGCCCGATGGAGTGTTGCAGATCCCGTGATCCACCCAATCATGAAGAGCATGATCCGAAGGTGGAGACTGGTGATCTTGTGTATGGGCACTTGAGATCCTACTTTCTCGGTACCAGCCTCACAATACATCTAGATGTAGTCCTCTATGTTGTACGGCCCTGGAGGAAAAGTCCTCAAATTGATCAGTTCCCCCCTCCTAGAGAGGTCGGTCAAAAAATAGATATCCTCTGTCGTTGGAGTCAGTGACTGACCCTCTAGCATGAATGCCCCTGCATCGGGATGCCAATACTCTACCAAATGGTTCAACAATCTCGGTTGTGCCCTCATTAATGGACACTGGAAGAACTTCCACATGCCACAATGTTTCAGCATAGCAATAGCCCCGAGATCCTCCTCAAACAAGACATTGAGTTCCTCATGTTCCCTTTCTCGCCAATGGACATACATCCTGTTGCACAAACATTTGGAAAGGATTAGCCATTGTTCTTGAACATTTAAAGAGGTGTACGCGGGCTACCTTTAGGACAGTCATGTATGTACGTGGGCTAAGTATTACTTTGCATGCGTACATACGCTGATTGGGCATGGATAACCCACGTACACGTAGGCCCACCCTTTTTACAAGGGTGCGTGCCTCCCAAACATGAAATTAAGCATGAAAAGGTGCATAAAATTGAAAGAGGAGGTTGTTTGTACTTACTTGGTGCAAGTGCGAGGGTCTTTCGTCCACCATAGCTCCTTGAATTTGTGTTTTGAGGAAGAGGGTTTTTTAGCTTTTTGGTTATTTTCCAAATTACAATGGTTAAAATGAGCTATCCAACTCTATTTATAGACTTTTTGACCCTTTTTGCCCTAATTTGGTCCCCTTTGTCCCCTTTCTTGACTTGGTGGCTACTTAAGTTCTCTTTTGAGTTATCTTTGGGCCGTTTTGATGAACTTGTTCTTTTAGTTTGGTGATTTTCTTGAGATAGGTTACACTTATATCATCCCATGGTAAAAGTCATTTTTTTCAACTATTACATATAGGTTAGGTTTTCACCCCCTGCATTTTGCATATTTTTTACTTTTCTACTTTTCCATAGGATCAATCCCACCGAAGTGCGACACATAACCTTTTTAGCTGCTTTAGAAGTGTCGTAATTAGGTGGTAGAACCTTCCTCTACATTGATTCCCTAGGAGGATCCTTTGCTGCATTTTTGGCGTTCATGATGTGAGTTTTTCCATAGGCTTGGGAGTCCTTTTTAGTCCAACCATGATTATATATTGAAGCCTCATTCTTCTTTCTAGTCATCATTCTTGGTCTTACCCACGAGACTCCCTAAAGAGCATGGTTTGTTGTCTTTCAATCTCGCTTAAATTTTGAAAGCAACATCCAACGAGAGTTTATTTATTCTTTTCGGTCTCGTCTGGATTACTTGAGAAAAAAACCCCATTGGAGTCTTCTTCAAGCCCTTTTCATACTCTTTAAAATTGAAAATATTGTCGAGCGATCTTGTTGCCCTTCACACTCGCCAAACTCAAATTTGAAGGCACATTTGTCCGGTGGTAGTTTACCCCTTTTCAGTCCAGACAGTTAATTTACGAATAAAGGTATGCCCTAGGAGCTTGGGTTCACTATGAGAGTATTCTCAGGTGTAAGTTTAACCATTTTTCGGGCTTGAGGGACTAAATTTTTGAAAAAGGGACATTCTCCTTGGTTTTGGTTTATCTCTTTTTCGGGCCTTGGAGATTACTTACAAAAAGGAACCCCATCAGAGTCCATAGTTAATCTCTTTTCAGACTCCCTAAATATAAAAATATTGTCGAGTGGCGTTGTTCCTTTCACATTCGTTAATTGGTCCAGAAAGAACATCTATTCGACATAAGTTTAACCCTTTTTTCGGCCAATAGATTATCCAGGAAAAAGGTACGCCTTGGGAGACTTGTCTCGTCGGGAGAGTTCTCCTAAGTTATATTTTATACTTTTACGGGCTAAGGAGACTAAACTTAGAAAAAGGATGTGAGTCCATAGTTAAGCTCTTTTCAGACTCCTTAAAATTGAAAAGATAGCCAAGTGATCTTGTCTCAATCACACTCGTTAAATTGGTTTTGAAGAGATGTCCTTTTGGTATAAGTTTAACCATTTTTTGAACTGACTAGACTAGTTACGAAAAGGGAACTCCTTGGAGTCTTCTTTTAGCATTTTTCAGACTCTCTAAATGTGAAAAGCCATCGAACTTACCTTCTCCGGGCTCGTAAAAATTCACATGGAAGGAGTCTTGTTGTGTCATACTTAATCGCATCGCATGTCTCATCCTTGCTTATTTGGCCTAATGTAGACTCCATGTTGCTATAAACTAAACCTTCAAAGTATTCCTTAAACGCAAGCCTTGCAACACTTTTTCCTTGCGATCTGACACCTTGACCCATGGAGGAATTTTTCCCGAGTGTCCTTATCCTGCACATGTCTCCTTGCATTGAGCATCAATATGTTCCATGCGCTTGGAACCAATTTGCTTTACCGTGACACTCGTTCCTACTTTGTAATGTAGCATTCTTTTATTCTTTTTCAAGCTCGTTAAAAATTTGAAAAAGATAAAAAAAATCAAATATTCCAAAAAGAGGGGATGGGATATACATTCTTTTTTTTCGGCAACAAGATAGTCGCCCTTGGACAAAGCACATCCTTATGTTTGTTCGTCAGGCATTGGGATATAGTATGACCTTAGGAAGTTGTTCTCGCTACATAGAGTTGTGTCCTCCTCCGTTTGGTTACTCTTCCAAACATATGGAGAGTTTGTGGTGCCTCTTGTATCACAGACTTATGTCAATATTACGTTGCTTGAGTCTCATCATTTTGTCGTGATTTTGTCCAAGGGAATTTTTATCCAACCTGAGTCGGCCATTCCACAATTTGTCTCTTGACTTTCATGAGTCAGCCATCCCGAGCGTCCAATCAAGTTCGAATTCAAAATTGATGAAGTTTTGTGCCTGATGATCAAGATCCTCTAGTCTTTCCCAGAAGGCTTATCGAAGACCTCAGGGTAGTGAGTCTTACACTCCTATTGTACTCCTACCTGATTTTTGACGATCTTGAAGTTGTTGCTCGAGCTATGACGTCCTCATCTCCAATCGTAGGCGTCAATGCTTCTTGAAGATGCATATTATATTGTACTTTGTGTATTGCTCGCGGCTACACTTTATATAGACATTTATAGGACATGGATCTGTAGTGTACTTGATTGGCAGCCATGATTAGTTTATCCCGAGCACAGGTATGTGTTAAGTACCTGAATAGATCTACAAATATAATCACCACAAATACTGAATACACAATAGATCCACAGAGCAACATAGAAGAAACCACACTTTATTATTACCAAACCCTTGAGGTAGGGCAACACCATACAATGGATCCTATTATGGAAGAGATCATTTCCTGTTCACTTGCCTCTTCAAGGGATCATCCTCCTATTGAGCTACCACTCACAATACAATACTTCTCTTCATTTCCCATTACATTGTTTGAACGCCTTTATATAGTACTACCATCACCTAAGAACATTCTAGAGGAGGAATCTTTTAGAAGTAGAACCTTCTAAGAAGTCCTCTTACATTTATTATATCTAACTACCCATTTATTATGTCTAATTACCATAGTGGGCCTTATTTAATAATATAGTGGACCTAGTCCACCTTACATTGAATGGCCTCCACTATTATCACTATGGGCCCTCTGGGCCCCCCCACTACCTCTCTAGCTACCTTACAATATGCCTGCCTCAGAGAGATTATCATTGTTTTGCAGATGGCACGCTTTCGAACTCTGGTCCCGGGCTCACTCGACTCTGTGCCTTTTTATTGGTAAAGATATTGTAATGTATTTCAACCATCAGTTGCTCTTCTAACCTCACACATTAGGGGGAATTTGTTATAGTCCAAAAATTCCCTACCTATGCATACATGGCATTGGCTTTTCCACTTACATATTTTGCCAAAAAACTGTTGAGGTTTCTTCTCAAAAAACTACTTTTTTGAAACATGTACGCGCCCTACTGAACTGATAGCCCGCATACACACGCGAGTTGCATACTAGTTATCACACATACATACACGAACTGCATACTAGTTATCACGCATACATACACCAACTGCATATTAGTTATCTCGCGTTTACCTCCAAAAATTGCAAGGAATTCGACGGAGTTTATGGGCTATCGAGGGTTTCCCAACCATTTTACCCATTGTATCCCATCCCCAAACCGAATAACCATATTTTTCTCATATAAAAATAGGTCTTGGGGTCTCATTTACAATAACAAGCAAGAGAATAAGAAAACTCTGCCAAAATCCCTTTCCCTTCTTAGCCCAAGTTTTGCATCCCTTTTTGATATTTGGCCTCAACATTCCCTTCCAGCCCTTTCTCCTTATACAACTCTTTCCCCTTTCCCAAGAGATCAATTGGTTGTGAGAGGTAAGCATGGGAATGATGCACTTGGAGCCAGAATAAAGGACCCCAGACCTGGTTCGTAGAGCGTTTGTCGAAGAAGGTTGTAATCTTTATGATCTTAATATTGAATAAAAGAGTTCTTTCCTGTCCCAAAATATTGTGTCTATATGTTTTTATTGATTTATGCATTTATGTCTATATCTGACATTGAAATTAATAAGTAGAGATCATATACATTGTAGCATTGTTTTCCTAAGCTTTTGCAGGTCGACTTTGGGAGGATACCTGCAATCTAGGAAGCTGCAAAGGTGAAAGAGGTCTACACCAACCGTAAGGACCAAAGGTACACCTACTGACCTTCTTTCCTCTCTCTCGACTTTCGGTTTAGATAGTTTTGGGGTAGCTTAGGAATAGAACTCTCTTTTAAGGGAAGTTAGTGCCATGCCTGTACCTCGACCTAGTA
Source organism: Picea engelmannii (assembly GCA_009831015.1). NCBI lineage: Eukaryota > Viridiplantae > Streptophyta > Pinopsida > Pinales > Pinaceae > Picea > Picea engelmannii. The sequence goes on from ML791255.1 coordinate 223,001, forward strand.
TAGGGGGATTTTTCCTGCTAGCACAACCTCACTCCATCTCCTCCAAGATACCTCAATCCATACTTTGTTTTACCTCTCAAGCACTTGAACACATGCTTCGTTGATACCCAATGTACTTACCTCAACTCCACCATGAACTGACTCAAGGCGTTCATAGCAAAACATATATCTGGCTTGGTGTTGACCAAATACATCAAGGACCCTATCAATTGCCAGTATATCATGGGATCTACCAACTTTGAATCTGAAGTGATAACCTTCTTCAGATTGGTAACAATAGGTGTAGCCATCGGTCTACAGTCCTCCATCCTGAATCTTCTTAGGATCTTTACTGCGTACTTGCCTTGACCAAGGAATATCTCTCCCAATACCTGCCATACCTCTAACCCCAATAAATAATGCATCAAGCCAATATCCTTCATCTCGAACTCTATAGCTAAATATGCTTTGCAACCTGCAATAAGCTCCTATACACCTGTGAGAAACAAATCATCCACATACAACACCAAGATGAGTCGATCAACCCCAACAAGTATGAAGTACAAGTTATGATCTGCCTCATTCTTGGTAAAGCCCATACTCTACAAGTATCCATCAATCCTAGAATACCATTCCTCGAGTGCCTCTTTGAGTCCATACAAGGCTTTCT
>ML791256.1:0-67265 GCA_009831015.1 Picea engelmannii
GATCCATCTTCATCATGTATCAATGACAACTCATTGATCCGTCTTCATCTATGCATTCTCATCAAGGACAATACATATTATATTACATCAATCATCAATCAATCAATCCTTTGACATCAATCAATCACTTGACATCAATCAATCAAACCATTGGCATCAATGACAACATGATCCAAAAGTAGGGTGATGAATGTTCTTGCCTCAAACCAAGCTTTGATGTTAACTCAGACATCATTTTGTTCTAAAAGTGACTTCCATGGTCAGTGACAATCTCTCTCGAGACGCCGAACCTTGATATTATATGGTTAAACAAAAAGAGATTCGACCCACTTCGTGAAGTAGTCTACTGCTATGATGATATAATAGCGCCCCATTGTAGAAGGAGGGTTGCATGTAACTTAATCAATTACCCACTTGGTGAAGGGACCAAATGTGATGACGAGAAACATGGGAGTAGGGTTTGCCCTCATCTTCTAAGAGAAGATATGACATGGGTGGCACTTCTTGACCAATTCAACACAATCTTTGATTAATTTTGGCCAAAAGTAACTGGCTCGTAGAATCTTTTGGGTTGTTGCCAACCCAGACAAATGACTGCCACATGCTCCAGTGTGGAAATTGTTAAGCATGATTTCTGCTTCATCATGAGTGAGACACCAGCGAAGAATGCAATCTACACCTCGACGATACAGAGTGTCCTCGAGTATGAGATAGTTTTTTTTTATGGCGTATACAGAGACGCTCATCATGAGAAGCAGAGGTAGGTCACTTAAAAGTCTGTAGATAGACTAGTATATCTCCATACTAGGGATCCGAAGACATGATAAAAAACATGTCTCCTTTGATAGGCGACTCCTCGGGTATAACATCACCTGATTTGATCGAAAGTTTCGAGATGAGTTCCACAAAGACCAATGACTTTTTGGACTTTGCCGAAACAAAATCCAAGTCGAATTCCTAGAGGATAACTATCCATATGCTGATCTTTCCACTGATCACACGTCATTTCAAAACGTATTGAAAAGGATTCAAAATGACAACGACGATGGTCTTGTGAAACAATATGTAATGACAGAACCACTAGACAGCATGAACTACTTCCAACACAAATTTTTCGATGTGGGAATAATTGATTTCCAGTCCAACCAGACCTCAACTTAGGTAATAAATCACATATTCTAAGAGAAAATCATCCTCCTGAACCAAGACCATACCGACTGTCGACTCCGCAGTGGACAAGAACAATAATAAATCTTTATTATAATTGGGTGGCCGCAACAACGGGGTAGAAGTGAGGGCGCTTTTCAACTCTTTGAAAGAGCACTAAGCGGCTTCATCCCAATGCAAAGGAACATCCTTCTTCAGTAAATGCACAAATTCCTTTGTTATCTCGGCATAGTTCGCGATGAAATGCCATAAAAATTTCTCTTTTCCCTATAAACTCTGAAGCTGAGGGACTTTGCATGGGGGAGGCAAATGAACTATCACCTCAACCTTTAGAGGATCGACCATGATCCCTGCTGTTGAAAATATGAAACCTAATAGACGACCCGATGTTACGCAAAATATGCATTTGTTTGGATTCAAGCGGATCTGGTAGTAGCGACATCACTCAAAGATAAGTCAGAGGTGTGTGAGATGATTAACTCTCTTGTAATATCATGATGCTAAATCATCGAGATAAGCCTCGACTATGTGTTTGAGATCATGGAAAGCAAAAGACATGGCCCATTAAAATGTATCTCCAACATTTTTCAGACGAAAAGGCATTTTCTGATAAGATAATGTACCCCATGGATAGATGAAAGCAGTTTTGTGTTGGTCTTCATGCTTGATCTGTATCTGATTGTATCCCAAAAAGCCATCCATGAAAGAAAAGGATTCACAACCTGTGCATTCATCGACTATTTGGCCAATAAATGGAGTGGAGAAATTTTCTTTTGGACAAGCCTTGTTCAAATCATGGAAGTCTGTACATACGCGAATCATACCCTATTTTTTGTTGACTGGAATGGGATTTGACACACATTGAGTCAATTGGATGGGGTAGATGAAACGAACTTGGAGTAGTTTCACTACTTCAATCTTAATAGTTGTTAATTTCCTAGGATTGACTAGACAAAGCTTCTACCAGATTGGCTTAGAATCAAGATATGTCCTGATTTCATGTTCGATGATTCTTGGATTTATGCCTAGAATTTCCTTGTATGACTAGGCAAACATGTCACAGAATTATTTAAATAAATCTATGCAGATTTGAATCTCCTCGGGGGAGCAGTTCGCTCCGATGAAGATATTCTCCAAGACACCAGGGATTCTGAAGATATCGATAGGTATATTTTGAACAATGGTTTCCATATTTCCTTCAGTGTAAACAATGTGCGTAGCCAAAGGATTGACAGGACAAGCCTTATCTCCAGTCATAGTTAGAGTGAATTCACCTACTCCAATTCTTCTTAACTCTGGGAGGAAGTAATATCTATGATGAAGATTGTCCCGGGGTTTGTCCTTACTAGTCATTGCCTCAATAATTGCCTCGTCTAAGGGCAATACTAAGTCTAAAGAATCAATATTGGCGAGGGAACCTTGAGCCCAAGTAGGCTTGAGAACCGTATCTAACTCCTGTGAGGGAGTTGGATTAGGGATGGCGGAAGCTTGTTGAACTATAGAGTATGCAACTTCTACCATGGACAAAGGCATGGCCATGCCATTATGCCCTGTCCCTTCCATCATGGATGATGGGCAAGGAAGATTCCACGGATCATTAAAGTAAGTCGTGTAAAATGACGAGATTTGAAATATTTCGGCCCTAGGATGGTCAAGGATAGCCGACATGTAATGGACATTGTTGGTCGGAGGTGGGTAATCGAAGGTACCCATCAAAGGTGGGCACAAACCAACCCCTACATTGATGAATCTGGGCTGAGGGTTATCAATCATCGGGACCATGGATACCCCCAATGAAGGGTCAAGACATGAGAAGTATAATTGACCAAAGGACACGATCTGGCCCTCGTGTGGAAACAACAAGACCCAGAAAACTATTGTGACCATCGATTGCATAGAATAGGTCCAAATCCTTCCTAACAAGAGATTGTAGTCGAGAGACACATTGACCACTTCAACCTCAACGCACATGGTCTTCCCCCCTAACTGCATGGGGAAAGAGGGGATGATTCCATGTGGTTGGAATGAATGAACGTCAAAAGTGGTAAGAAGAGTAGGTGACAGAGACAAAACGGATTGGCCTATGGCCTTCCAACATGCTAAAGACATCACGCATGATGAGGTGCCCTCATCGAGCACCATGCAGAAAATGTTCCGAGTAAAATTTTTCATGGTGTAAGCCACTACTATATGAAATTCTACATGGTAAGGAAGATGAGGTTTTAATTCGGTCGTATCAAGCATGATCGTTCCTGGATTATAATTCTCAGCAGATCCTAAGGAAACTAACAGAGCCTTTCTCTAGGAAGGGCAACTCTGGAGGACTTCCAAAGCAGACATTGCACAAGGGGTTTGTGACAAATCATCCACCATAGAGTAGTTCTCGGTGACCCTTGCATTTGGGTTATTGGAAGATTTCTTGAATGCTCCTTTTGGGATGCGTGTCATTGTTTCTCCCAATGTCTTCTCAATATGGAGAGGAAGATGTGGGTTTTCAGCTTCTTTACCCTTCTCAAAGGTGTTTGGAATTTCATAGCTGCATGTCCTAGTTGTTATGTCAAGGCTACCTTTCATCATGTATACACTCACAGATGAAGGATTACTCAAAGACAGAGGGAGTCCTTGACTGACCCCTTCCATGCTCAAAGAGGCTTGAGTTAGATTTTTCCCATGTGGAAACTGGTTCATTAACACAACAAGTTGTTGTTTTTCCAATAACTTATGGGCCTCCGCAAGCCAAGGGCACTGGTGAGTCAGATGGTATTCTATGAAAAGATTGCATGGATACTTTGACTTATTCTTTTCCATGTTTCCCCCTCCAGCATTATCGGTAGGTTTCTTATCCCCCTTACCCTTCTTTTGTTGTTTCTTCTTTCCATCAGGCTATTGGTTGGCCTTCAGGTTTTTCGATTGCACATTGTGTACATATGAATTTTGGGTAGGGGGGACAACTGAACCAGTGTTTTGGTTGGCTGTTGTCTACTGTATCAACAATTGCTGCAATTGATTTGATAGTTTATCAACGAGATTTGTTTACGTTGAACCAACAATACCATTGGTATGTGGTTCAGACCTCTGTCTCATCTTGTCAAGTATCGATCGTGGGGCATCTGGAAAAACTTCATAAAGTAAACTAGACTGAGAGTAAATCAACTCTAGCTGTTGAGCTCTCATTATCACTTCTTCTTCTTAAAAGACCCCTGGCATTGCGACATCTTTGGATAGATGAGGTAAAAAATACTTAAGGAACCACTCAAGCAGGAATGCTGGTGGGATTGGTACTTTTATCAAACTCTTCTAGCATCTCCATTCTCAGATGTGATCTGAGATATGGTTTGATTTTCTCTGCTCAAAGTTGGCCAACAATTCAGTACCAACATCGTATCTCACAGGTAATTGGAAATGGTTTAAGAAAGACATTTCCAATTCGCTGAAGGAATATTATCTTGAGCAGTCAAGCTCAATGTAGCATTTTGTAGCACTCCCGATGAGAGTGCATTAAAAAAAATGCAACTGGATGGAGTTGTCTCTCAAAGAGTTGGATGATCACCATAAATGAAAGGTAGTCACATGATCGCCTAGATCTTCGTTAGGATTGGCCTCAAAATTTGGGATGTACGAAGGCAACTTGGTCGGCATAGAAGGCCAACACAGATCATGAGAGATGGGGTCATTTAATAACCTTGTAAAGTCTGGAAAGTGCAGAGTTTCCAGAAACGGTAATTTGGGTTGTTTATTATAACCAAGGAAAAAAGATCCTGGATTTTGGCTGGCACCAGGTTGTAAGGAAACGTTAGGTTGTTGGCTAGGTTTCTGGTAATAACCATGGTTGTGGCCAGCGTATAGATTATGCGCTTATTGAGATGTCATTGCTTGACTCCCATAATAGGATGTAAAGGGTCGGGCTTGCGCCGCATTCAAAGGATTTTGGGAAGGGTTTCCCCTTGTTGATCCAACGGGCATAGGTGTTGAGCCTTTCCTAGGGTTCCATTGACTATGGAAGGGTTTTTCCCTGATCGACATCCTTGACGAGGGAACTTATTCCTGCCATGGATTCAAAGGTCCTTGTGAGGAAGGAATTCCTAAGTTTTCCCCCTGTGCAAGAATAATACCCTGTATAGGATTTTGTTTTCCATAAACGAGGTTGCCCCCGATTGAGATGGCATCTGACGAGAAAGCATTATTACCAAATGTGCCAAATAAATTGAATGGTGTCAAACCAACTGACATGTTATAAGAAGGAAGTCCTTGACTACTTGATCTAAACGAAATGTAGTTTACATTCGGCATGGCGAAGTGTTGGTGAGCATCGCTGAGCGAAGGGGATGAAGGAGGTATATGACCCCCTTAGTAAGGGAAAGATTTATAGGGAGTTGAAGTTCCCCCCAAATATCCTTCTAGAGGACCATTGGAGCTCCCCTCCCCGAGACCTAAAGTCTGTAGAGTGGAGTAGGAAAGTGTAGTGCTCGCACCGAAGCCAGGCATCCTGTATGAGAATGGAGGGCCTTTCTCACTCTAGGTGAAAGGAGTAGTGATCGCCACCATAGATGGAATAAAACCATTACTCAAGGTAGAGGTAGTTGAGACCATAGCGGCCCAGACCAACGATAGTTGGTTAGGAGGTGGAACACCCACTGTAGTGACAGCCGTAGAGGAAATATGAGTATTCCCTGAAGAAGTAGCAACATTTTTTTCCATCGCTTCTTTTGAAATTATCTGACACTCGTAAGGCTGGACCTATACGATGATGGGCGTAGATAGATTGGTGATCGAATGGTTATACAGACCAATATCTTCCACTCTGATGTTGACAATGGTTGGTTCCTCCGAAATCAAATGTTCTCCTCTCGGAGATGAGTCGGGCACAATTTCCTGTAACTCGATCACCTCAAAAGGCCCTTGCTGGTCTAGTTTTCGCCTTAGCTATTGCGAGGGTGGCTCAATATCAACCAATGACAGGAACAAAATCCTTCGCGACCGGAAAATCTCATGATCCTCCACTGTGTGAGAAGATAAATGACACACTAGGGATTTCTATAATCATTTTAAAAATCAGCACACACTAGAAAAATTTCCTATGAGATAAGACAAGCAGATCACTAGCTAGTTGGAAGAGCAATTACAACATCCAACACTAGAGAAACTTATCGGTGCAAGTGCAACTAGAATATGGAAGCACCCTCTAGGTATAATCTGCAAAGCATGGGTCGATGTCTTCCCTAGGCACCATGGTATACCCCCATAGTCACCTATGTGAGTCACTAAGATAAAGGCAACTAGGTTGCCAGCAAGTGAATTGTCATTAGGCGGGTACAGTAGATAGTCGAGTGGACCGCAATGAGAAGGGTATCAAGAATAAAACCTATTAAGGGTATCAAAAGAAAGTGTTTCGGAAGACGACTAAGGACCTTGAACCTATTCGAGACCCATGAAGCTCCGTGGAAAATGTGATCAATGAAATCCCAAGATAATCCCTCTATATGCATTCCCCACTACGCTTAGTCTGGCTTTGGAGGGGTTATCTCCGCTACCTTTCCTTATGCGACCTCATGTTTATCCCCTGTGTTAGAGGGGGGTCCCAGATAACTTCCATGTTTACTGGACTTTCTAACACTCCCTAGCACAGACTCTTATGTTTGTTTTTTTATCCTTGAAGAGTTTCCTCTCCAATCCTAAATCAAGGCTCTAGCCTAGACTGCGTTGATGGACCCTACAAACACAAAGTCTAATAACTTTTAATTAAGAGTTAATTTTAGTAGCTGTCTTAAGTCAAAAGGAATGGAAATGAAACTAGTGGTGTTCTTTAAGAGACAAAAGAGAAGAGCATAAGATGAAACTGGAGGCAAAACTACTTCTTCTTCACAAAAGATTTTCCAATTTAAACTCTTTCACCAAACTTTTTGTAACTACTTTTCTCAAATATTTGAAAAGAAAAGCTTGAAACAAGATTTCCCTCGACTGCGAATTACTTAATGTCCAAAACATTCAAGTAAAGAACTTAAGAAAAATTTATTTTTCCTTGGTAAATAAAGAAACTAACCTAAACTACTTTACCAAACGAAGAAATGAAAGATTTGTTTTTATTGTTTTATGCTTCAAAACAAGAAATTTGAAAATGAATTATTTTCTTTTCTTCTAAAGAAAAAAGGGAAAAATGACGACAAAACAGGACCAAGAAATGGCTTCTAGACCAATCGCAGATCACAAGGAGTCAGTGACAATACCAAACAGGCAGATCAAAGCAGACTCACAAACTTTTCTAAAAACATTATCAAAGAAAACACAAGAAATATTTTGATGAAAAGAAAGCTATGCTGAAGTCAACCCTAAGAGACATACCACTATAACAGAGACCAGGACTAGATCAAGAAAACCCCTGAGAGGTATGAATTCTAACATGGAAGAGGATGATTGCCTCTTTTTTTTTTTTTAAATAAAAAAACATTTCTCAACAGGCACGCTACTAACACTTCAACAACTAGCATATGTACGCAGGTTGTCCAAGGGTAGGGCACGTATCCATGTGTGCAGGCCCACTGCAGGCCACGTACACCTCTGTAAATCCTCAAAAAACTGAAAACCAACAGTCCAGCACAAGCAAGGAGTACTGGTATGGAAGACCATAATCCCTTAAAGACACAGAAGCTTACAAAAACTTAGAAAACAATGAATAAACAGATTCAAATCACCCAAAAAGAAATATCCCCAAAGACCCTAGAGGCATCCCTAGTACGTCGCCAATTCTACTATAGTGGGAAAACCCCTCTACGGACTACACCAGGGTTATAAAATGTAGGCAAATCCAACCATCTAAAGTCTCCTACTTTTTATCAACAATCCCGACATTACCCCACAATCATAGATAAAAGACAAGGTATAGGGATTCGCTAGGCATACCTTAAATTCCGTGTCTCGTGTCGATCCCTTTGTGCTTAGTTGTTTCCTGACTGCAAGTCTCCCCACAAGGCTGAACTGCATTCATCAATAGACAAACAAGAAACTACAAGTATGCATTCTACATATGGATTAGTGGGTTAGACATCATAAACAAGAAATGTAAACAAATCATATAAGTTTAAGACGTCATTTGGTGGGACGAAAACAATACTTCTTTATATTAATCTCACAAAATTCACTTACAATATGAGATCGACACTACTCATTGAACTCAGTCCCAGGATCCTCTTCAAAATACACCAACTTCTTCCATGTCTCCTTCTCCTCTTCATTTCTCTCTAGGGGAATGGCAAGGGCTTGCAATGGATAAAAAGGGAATTCTGGCTCAAACTCACAATGTTGTTGTCGAATATTGGGGCAAAGGGGGAATATGGAAATGGGAAGAGTTTCTATTCTCTCATGCTTCTTCTTTGAAAAGTGCCCCCAACCCCTTCTTTTATAGGCCAAAAGAGACATTAACGGTTGGGGTAATTGGCTATGGGCAGTCAAACGATTAAGTAACGGCCCAGAAACTAGTATCCTGTGCAATTTTCATTTTTCGCAATATTTTGTGAGTGTACATGGGCTGTAGTGGGTCAACAGGCGTGTGTATGTGGAAAATAGTGGTGCAGGGTGTGTACACCTTCAAAAAAATGATTTTTAGAAGAGCTGGTTCAGTGATGGCTTGGAAAAGATAGCAAGTTAGATGGTCTGATGCCATGTATGCATGTCTAGTGCAATTTAGGGTTATAACAATGTGGTTGTATGTGCAGTGTATTCTAGATACTCGTAATTGCTTCATTGAATACATAGAAAGTAATGTTTTTATCTAGTTTCCTCTCCTTTTGTGAAATATTCCACAAGTTTACATATCTCATTGCTAAACATGGCTTCTTCATAGCTCCCAAAAATTGAGTGTCCTCTAGCTCCCTCCAAGCCACTAATGTTATCAATATTAATAGTGAGGAATACTGAAATTCCATACTGTTTTATTGATATTCCCTTCAATTTACCAAGAACTGGTTCAACAAGAATGTTTCCCAAATCATTTGGACTCTTGTGATGCACTTCTCAACTCCCACTATCACTCTTTTTGGTACATACTCCTTGCGCCATTTCCTCAACAACTTGTAGTCCAACACCTACGTCATGTAACAAACTGTATCATCATTGATGCTTGCAACATTAAGACCATTTTCAGCTCTAAATATGTCATACTTATCCTTTATTCTTTCTACCCATGCTTTCTCCTTTGTCTTTTCTGTGCATAATAGTGATGAGTCTTCCCCTTTTGATGGAAACTAGGTTATAATAGTGTGGGGCTACATCCACCAACTGCTTCACCTTCTTTATTATTCATCTAGATCTTACATTCATTTGCTACTTTACACTAAGACATAGAGCCGATCTTCCCACCAGATAGGAGATCGGTGCATTGAGCACTAGATCCTCCTTCTAAAACTAGGTCAAGGCACAAAGCCAACTTTCCTATCAAGAAAAAATCCTTAACACATATACATTTTGTTGCATAGAGAAACTCAAAACTTCTTTCACTTAGCTACCAAGAATTCACTACTTCTATCATACATTCTTACTTATTTATACTTTTACAAATCCTTAGAATAAAGCCTAATCATGGGTAAACCCCATGGGATGATATCCCATAACCCCTTACAAAAACCCTAGAAAACCCCTTATTAGGTCCATATAGACCGTAAAATCAGTGAGATCCACGATCTCAGCTCTTCCTGGGCAATCCATCTTCGACAAGCTTGTCGAAATCTAAAAATTGGTCCAAACCTGACCAAGGTTTCCTCGAAACTTGGTCGAGGGCCAACACGCCCCCAACACTCACCTGTGACTCATCCTGAGTCACTTAGTTCTGGTCAATGCTGCTTTGAAGGCCTCGATATTAACTCAAGCTACCTTGACTTGCTACTTCAGCTGAACCTCCTACTCAGGGAGCTCCTGGATCATCTACTCTATAACAGGCCCTTCCAAGAATTGTTCCAATGTTGAAAGCACTTGTTCCAATTACAAGCCTTGTCCATCAATCTCTTCAAACACCTTGCAGGCTTCTTGTTACACATGTTGTAGATTCTGTGTGACTTCCATTACTCTTCTTTGGATGGAAGTGATATGTTGTTGTACTACGCATTGCTCCTGGGATATTTCCATTCTTTCAACTATGGTGAGCAGCTTCATCTACGCCTAGATGGAGAAGGCCTGCTTCTGCGCCTCCTATAACTGTGCTTCCAGTTTCCTTATCTCTAGATCTTGTGCGAGGTATTCATATGTCTACGCGCTTCTATCACTAAGTGGTTTGCGCTCTGAGGAAAGGGCTTTTATCCTTACAACTTTGTTTTTAGCGGCTTCCTCCCTATAGTCATGCACCTCCTGGTGGGTGCTTGGTACTTCTTGGACCTCCAACTCTGTTATCCTCGCTTGAAGCTACTAGATGGTCTTAGCGAGCTTCAATACTTGAACCTCGACCAACTCTTGGTCCTCCTATGCCAAGCCTGGCACAAAGAGACATGATTTGTTCACCGCTTCTTTGACTATGGCCCCTTCTATGAGAAACTGCTCCTTTTCTCTTTGTAGCTTGGATTTTTCCTCTTGGAGAATCACCTAAAACTCTTCTCTCTCACTTTCATAGGTGGCTACACTATACCACGCTACTCATAATTGTTTTAAGGATTCATATTTCTCCTGTTTCAAGGATTTTGTATCTTTCTCCTTCTCTTCTTGGATTCTCTAAAGTTGTGCTTCTGTCACATATGCAAGTCTTCGCAATTGGGTTGGTTAATCCCTCAATTCTGAAATATGTGATGAGGAAGACGCAGTAGGTACTGCACGGATTAAACAAATTTCTTGTTGTACTTCCTTTAGTTCCTTCTCGACCCTTCCATATAGCTCTTCCTGCTTCTCTCCATGTCTCTGCAAGATGTCCTCGGAAGCGTCCTCCATAGCTCTGCGGACCAAACTAATATCATCCTTCATAAGTGTTGCTTCTAACTGGGGCTTACATCCACACGTCTTATTTCTTGTTGAAGGTTTCTTTGAGGAAACCTTCCTCTTCTACAGTGTGACTATTTCAGTAGGGGGATCTTGAGGTGGTGTAGCTTCACCTTCTCCTTGATTTTCTCCTTCATCCCCTTCTCTTTGTCCATCTACTTCATCTCCCCCTCTTCCTAGTGAGCTAGATCCATATTCTTCAAAGGCATTTTCCTCTTCATTGCTCTCTATATCCTGTATTTCTTCCTTATTTTTCTTCTTCTTCGTCCCACTGGACTGTCCAACATGATCTAATTGGGTGATTAGGGGGCTTCCTATGGTGTCAGTGTTGGATAGTTCTACATCAGTGATAGATACAAGGAATTCCTTCGACCATTCCTTTGTGATATTCTCCATGTCTTCATCTGTTAGCTTGTAGTACGATTGTAACTCTTTCTTGTTCTCATCTCTGGGCACAGTGATATAGATGAAATGTGGATCTGCATGGAACTTGGCTATTGGTCAATACTGGTGTAGGGTGCATGGTGTCATGCGGGGAAATGACTTGATGGAAAAATTCAGTTGCTGATAATATGCGTGAAACATGGCATTGGACTGCCACTTCGTCATCATGTCAATGGTGTACCAGAAGTTTGAAAACCTAGCATCCAACAGATCGGATGGTTCAATCTTCGGAAAGGTGGCTCTCCTTTAGGCATTTTCTAAGTGACAATTGCAATCAAAACAATCAGCCAGATGAAGTGGAATTCATATCCCAAATCTTGAGCTTTGTGACAGTCTTTGTCTAGTTCATTGATGAGTTATCTCACCCAGTTCATCTTTATGCCCTCCACACATTTTCCTATGAGGTCCACCACGAACCTGATGACCTATGTGGGGCGGTTCTTCCTTACAATATTGTTAGCTATGAGTTGGCATGCGAGGTGCACTGTGCCATCCTTTATTCAGGCTACCTTTTAACCTCACTTTCCTTTCTCAACTTCTCCGTAATCTTCCTTGATGCATTGTTCTAGGGATTTGTCTGAGGACTTCCCTGGATAAAAATGGTGAGGGTTAGGTCCCTTCATTATTAATCCTGTAATCTAGTGGATCAGTGTCGTATCCACAATAATCCTTCAGTTAAGCCACAGGTATCCTCCATGATAACACAATAGGAGGAGTTTAACGCAAGCTTTAACCTCCTGGTGAGGGCCAAAATGGAGAATCTTCATCACATTTAGCACACTGGACTGTGCCAGTCCCTTAATCCATGGCTGGGAGACAAGGCAAGGCTTCTTCCCAATTGACTTTGTCAAGTAGCGGTGGGGTACTAACATAGAATAGTTCTTCTTGTCTCCTAGATTAAATTTGTTGTTCTTTAGTACCGGGATCTCTCCTAACTAACTCCAAACTACGTGTATTCCTTTTGGAATGTACGCAGTGATCAGGGTGTACTCATAGTCTCAGGAAACACTATCGCGGTTAATGATTCCAGCCAAAGGTGGAATATACTCTAGTAGGATGGACGTGATCTACTTCGCATTAGCCAGATTATCACAGTGCTTACTTCGTTGCTTAGTCACGGGGTTAACATGACCAGAATGACGTCCAGTCGAAGGGGAAGCCCACAATACCCTAGTCGACAATGCCTGGACACCTTTAGATAATGGTCTGTCATCCATTAGCTTCTTGAGGACCTCCTTGACAGACTTCTCTAATTCACTAAGTTCTCCTGACATTCTCACTTTTAAACATACAGGTAAGGGTAGACGAACAAACATGTGGAGTAGACAAATGGATGGCGAGGTCTAGTTTCTGATAACAAAGCTAGAAACATAATCAATTCTCTTCTTGGCATAGTTAATCACAGGTAGCAAAAGGTGGTCCAGGCGCAGTGACCAACAAGTTGAATAAGTGGGGCCTCATGACAGATTCTTCCAACGGCCAGGAATGCTTCCATCAATGTGAATCTATTCATTATGGAACGGTCTCAATGTCCAAAGAGGTTGATCCTCCCATAAATGTGTTTTATAGACATTATGGAGCGTTGTTCTAATGGTTTGGGTGCCTCCAATGGTCATATAGCTTCGCCAGGGAGAATTCCCATTCTACGCGGTCTTGTTGTTCCGGCGAGGTTCAAATCCTATGAACATGCCTCCTGCGAAGTTCCAGTCTGTGAAGTCTTCCATCTGTTCTCTAGAGCTTCCTGTAGCTTTTCCAACTTGGCTTCCTTCTTATTGATATTCCTTGACTTCTTCCCTATTATCTAAGTCTCTCTAACTATTCCTGGAATCCTCTTTCCATTCTTATTCTTATCTTCCCCTAGCGTAGTGACTTCGCACTCCTGATGTGCCCTCAAAGGGTCTGAAGTTACTATCCCTTCTCTTAATACTTCCTGGGTGGATATACTTATTTCTTTCATAGATCGGGTCTCCAAGCCTTCTTGCATTATTTCCACTTTGACAACTAATTTTTTTTCCTTTTGTTTCTGATGTGTTGTTACTTTGTCCTAGTTCTTCGACTTATCATCTCGTTCTTCTATTAGTCGATCTATTTTTCTAGCTATGAATTCCCTTAGTTATTTCTTTTTCTTTTTTATAGCTTATTCCTTTGCTTTCCTTCTTATTTGATCCTTCTTAACCCAAGTCTTACCTAACAAAAGTGGGAAAGGGGCATTGTTCTCAACAAACTTAATGACTTCAAATTCCTCTTCAGTCGATGTTCCATGAATAATAATAGGTACATGATTATCTCTTCCACATAAGTTTATCATCTTTCCTTTAAACAATCTTATCCTTCCCAATGAAGGTACCACAATAGGCTTTCCCAAGATTTCCCAAGTGTCTTCTTTCATAATATTTACTTGTGTTTCTTCATCCAAGACACAATCTCTGTTGAAGTCTTTTATTCTTTCACTTATGCATTGTTTTACTTTCAGGATCTCTGGTAAAATGTCATCTTTGTAAAGATCCATCATTTCATTCAACTATACTAATGTAGTTTGAACTTCCTCTAGTTATTTTTCTTTATGAATTTATAACATACCCTTATATTGATTTTCTTCATAGTTTTCTTGTCTCATGTTCATCCGTTCAACTTTAACAATCATCTTTGGAAAATCCTCAACCTCATGAACAATAATCTTACAACAAAGACAAATATGACCTACTCCAGGAATTCCTTAGCAAGATGTCCCGATCTTCTGTAATTATAGAACAATGTCAATCTTCTTTTTCTTCTAAATGTCCCTTAACCATTTTTGTATTTCACACTAGGATCACAGTGCTGGACCTGTAATCTGCAAAAATTCTTTCTAGGTTCCTGCATCCTCTTATTAGTCCAAAAATTCTTTCTATGCATAGGAATAACATATCTTTCTTCATTTCTATTAAATTTACTCAAATCAACTCTTTCTTGCAACTGTTCCCTAGCCTTCAGAGCAAGACATAATCTATTAAACATACTTAAATTCATGCTTTCAAAAAAAACAAATTCACTTATCTTACTCTTATCAAAGCACAAAGCTTTACCTCTTTTAAGATCTTACCTCTTTCTTTAGATCAGATTTATTTATTAGCATAGATATTCGTAATTCAAGTAGAGTATTGCACACTTCAACAATATATATACGCACATAGATTCTCTTTTCTATACTTTAGTTCACAACAATCACAGTTTCAGGTCTTGACAATGAAACCATTTGTTGGCACAGGGGCAGACCTAGGTTTCAATGCTTCAACAATGCACCAACAAAACCCTAAATACTGACCCTTTCGGCAACACCTACGAAGCAGGTGAATTTTCACCCGAGGTAGAAGTAGGGGAGGTTACAAGACGCAGGTGTCTATAACTGAGCTGGGACACAGATCTGTGATAATAACACTTCGCAGAGTACTCTAATAACACTTATAATATGATATGCATTAGTTCATTATCCTTATCAACATCGCAGAACATATCCAAGATAGATCTAATGCAATAACAACAAAGCTTAAGTGCTTAGCATTATAATTTAGATCTAGATCCCATTCAAAAGCACTAAGCAACAACAGATCTATCTATCATACATAATAATCAAAGAACTAAGAAGATAATAATATAAAAAATACAACACAAAGAACACCAAAGACATAAGATATATGTGGTTCACCCCAATGTGGGGCTACATCCACCAACCTCTTCACCTTCTTTATTATTCATCCAGATCTTACATTCATTTTCTCCTATGCACTAAGACATAGAGCTGAGCTTCGCACCAGATAGGAGATCTCTCTACTGAGCACCAGATCCTCCTTCTAAAACTAGGTCAAGGAATAGAGACAACTTTCCTATCGAGCACAAAGCCTTAACACATATACATTATGTTTCACAAAGAAACTCAAAAATTCTTGCACTTAGATACCAATACTTTGCTACTTCTATCATACATTCTTCCTTATTTATACTTTTACAAATCCTTACAATAAGGCCTAATCATGGGTAAACCCCATGGGATGACATCCCATAACCCCTTACAAAAAACCTAGAAAACCCCTTACTGGGTCCATATAGCCCACAAAATCGATGAGATCCATGATCTCAGCTCCGCTTGGGCACTCCATCTTCGACCACCCTGTCGAAGTCCAAAAAGTGGTCCAAACCTAACTAAGGTTTCTTCAAAGCTTGGTTGAGGGCCAACAGGCCCCCAACACTCACCTGTCACTCGTCCTGAGTCACTTAGTTCTGGTCAATGCTGCTTTGAAGGCCTCAATATTAACTCACTTCACACTTTTAGGGGCAATCTGTTACACATCAAAATTACTCACTTCAAAAGTGTCGCAAGTGTCGTCATTACAAGTGTTTTAAGTGTCACATCTTGTCCGTAAGTGTCGCATTTTGACCACAAGTGTCACAAGTGTCGCAAACATCATATTCCCACCTTGCCTATGTCGTTCCTCTAACGACATCAGAGGGACACTTAAGACACCTCAAAGACTAGTTTTGAAGAAGAGAAATTAGTTGACAAGAAGTACAAGCCTTTTTCCATTGTAAAAACCACTCAAATATGAATTTTGGAGAGGAGCACTCCCCTACCCACTATCAGGGAGTGATAGCACTCCCTGGGCATTTTTGGGGGAGTATTTGAGTGCTCTGTGCACCCTTTTGGGGGAGTTCTACCCTTTCTGAGCAATTGTTTGGTTTGTTGAGCCAAATCAGGGAAGAATCCCCTCAATTTTTGAAGGTGTTTGGATTCGAATAGAAGGTCAAGGCATGATCTTAGGGAAGATCCTCAACTGAAGGAGAAGAATCCTCAACTTATCTCAAATATCTCTCAAGTGGTTGGGCCTCTCCAATGTTATATAAGGAGGCCTCCTCATGGTGAAATAAAGGTGGAGACTAGAGATTGATACCAAACTTATGATCCTATAAGTGGTATTAACAGAGGATATGTCATCAAAGCAATTAGTGTAGATTACTTGAGCAAAAGGGTTGGAAAAGGAGAATTAGAAGACATTGGTGCAGCTTCATCCAAAGGATTGTAATTACTTTTACTTTTTCTTATCAATACATCAATGCTTGGATTGTTTCTTTCAAACTTATGCTTATTCCACATGATTTTGTCTGCAATATATGGATCTATGTTTGAGCTAATCTCACTAGAGTAGGAATTCCATTGTATCTTTGTTTGTTCTACAGGACCTATCAGGTTGCTTAGGATCAAAGATCAGCCTGGACTTTGCAAGGACAAATGTCGTTAATAAGGTACATATTTTTATTCTCCCTTTCATATGTTAGCTTGATTAGATCTAAAAGGAGGTCAGTGTCCATGTTAAGAACTTTTATGTCTTGGCCTTAGGAGTCTAGAGACCAAGAGGGAATCCACTTTTCTGTAGGAGGATTCACTTGTAACAACTAGGTCCACATAGCCCGCAAAATCGATGAGATCTACGATCTCAACTCCACCTAAGCACTCCATCTTTGACTAGCCTGTCGAAGTCCAAAAAGTGGTCCAAACCTGACCACAGTTTCCTCAAAACTTGGTCGAGGGCCAACAACCTAACACAAATATTTATCTCCACGCTCCTGCCAAAATGTGGAATATAAAAAAAGTTCAGAATAGTTTTATTTTCCATCCCCGTTACCCATTGTTATGGCTTCACTATGATTTCTTATGAATTTAGGGTGAGTCTTACGCTTATGTACTTATCCAGATCCAATTTTGGAAACTTAATCACATCTATCAAGTCATGGTCAACATAATTTAGGCTTCCCACTGCACCAAGCATATCAGCCTCAATGAACACACCTTGTGGTATTTCTGGCTCGACGAGTTCATACTTCAACTCTTTCTATAACTTCACTTTATTTGATGTCAGCTTCCTTGTTGGTACATAATCCCTTCGATAATGAACTGTGGTTGACCCTAACGCTGATGCTGCCAGTTTTTCCTTGGTCACACGTATCGATGTCTTCCTAGTGCGTTATTTCTTTCGATGTGACAAAGCTTGTCCTGTCTTCATTGGTACCATTTCTCTCTACAACTTCTCAGTTGGAAGCTAACTTCTTCAGATCTTTCTATATTCACTCAACTCTCTAATTTACTGCTCTCTATGAAAACTCAAATGACAATAATTTCTCTCCGTCAACCCTTTAACTTATTTTATCACTTGTCACCAGATGTTTCTATTCTTCACGCCAAAACCTGTAGTCTAGTCAAACTTGTACTTTAGATTCAATTCTTTCCATCCTCAGCAATAAATTCGACTTATTCTATGGATCATGGTTGCTATCTTGTCAGTGTTTCATGGTCTCGTCTCTTTTTTCCATTTATGACTATGTGTCTCCACTACTTTACCATTATGATATCTCTTTAATGTGTGTCCCATCATGTATTATCTTTAAAGAGTTTGCCTACCTTTGCGCATATCTTTGTCACACTTCAATCTTCCTTCCTGCTCATAGTTCCTTCTCATTTCCACCTCTGTGCGACACTTTCTGGCCTTAGCTCCTTAGTCGTTTATCCTTATGCATCACTTCAACCTTGAAATATTTTGTTTCTTTTCTTCTTATTTTTTTCTCTTCTATAATTCACTATAATACAAGTACTATGGTACACATACTGGACGCTCTGACTAGTGTGCAAAAGTATGGCTGTCCCTGTATAGTTTCAGTTGACTACTGTTAACCAGTCCTTCCACAGATTCTCCATTCATTTTCTCCAACTGAGAAACACCTACATATGTCAAAAACCTCATCACATATGGACCCAACCAATGCATCTGAAGCTTCCCATGGTGCTACAAAAACTTGTTGTCCTAAAGAAAATTTAAGTCTCCTATCTTAAACTTATTCTATTTAATGTTCTTTTCATGCCATGCTTTCTTGAAAAAATTCTAAACTCGTTGATGGAAACCTATGACAAACTGGTCTTCTTCCATCTCTACTAGTTCTGACAATCTCTTCTCCAATGATCCATAATCTATAAGTTTTGTTAGTGCAACAATGCAAAGACTTGGTACTATGAATTGCTTAGGAATAACAAATTATTTTCCATACACTAGTATGAATGGGGTATGTCCTATCAACTTATTAGTTGTAGTCATATACACCTATAATAATACTAGACTCTTCAATTCCTAGTCATCTTGGCTTAAATTACACACCTTCTTCACTACATGTTCTACTATCTTATTGAATGCTTCCATTGTTCCATTTTCTTGAGGATGATACAGTTTTCTCTTCTGATGATGAATATAAAAATCCTTTGTGAAAGCTGAAATAATCCTATTTAGAAAATGAGTTCCCTAATCACTCATAAGTATTCTTCGTCATACAAACCATGTCACCATGTTTTCAAACAAACATTGTGCAACTATCTCTATGTTGTGATCTTGTATTGGTTCTTCTTCAACCCATCTGGTCAAACAATTTGTTATAGTAATGATGTATCTTACTCTTGATCTCTTCACTAGTGGATTAATCATCCCAACAAATTCCACTTCCCATTTATCAAAATATTGCAATGTCACTTGTGGTACTGACGACATTTCATCTCTCCTGGAAGGATTCCTAATACTTTGGAAAATATCACAAGTCTTACAAAATTCCTTGGCATCCTTATGAAGGGTAGGCCACCATAATCATGTACATAAAATATTCTGACTTACTTATTTTCTTGCATAATAACCTCATACAACCCCTTCATGTGCCTCTGACAATATCATATGTATTTCATTTTCTAATACACATCATCACATAATACCATCTACACCTAACCTGTATGAATTTCTTGCTATAAGTTGATAGTATGTGGCCTTTACTATTAATTTCTTCTTCTATGCAACTATAAACTCTGATGGGGTTACTCATGTTCTCAATAACTGAAATATTTCTTTAAAATAAACATCAACCATTTGTACTAAAAATAAGTGTGTGTCTCGTAAGTTATCATCCAAGTTTCCTACGTCTATTCCTGATAGTATGCACAACAAATGATTTAGTCTTGAATTAAATTTCCCTGGTTTCACAATTAACTCAAAGTCGTATTCTTGAAAAAATAATATCCATCTGCATATTGTTTCCCCCAACACTAGCTTATTGACCAAATATGTTAGCACATAATGGTCTGTGTACATCTTAAAGTGTGAACCCAACAAGTAATTTTTACACTTTTGCAATGTGTACACCATTACTAATCATTCATGTTCTGTCATAGTATAGTTTTGTTGTGTAGTTGAAAACGTATTTATTTCAAAGGAAATGAGATTATCTATATCTCCTTCTCTATTTTGAGCTATTACTGTTCCTAAATCTACAAATGATGCATCCACGTGAACATGAAACTCCTTCCAATTTGGAAATATCAAAATCAATGCGGTAACTAGTTTTTTCTTCAAAGTATCTAAACCTTCGTGACATTCCTCACTCCATTGACACTTATTCTCCTTATTTAATAATCTTTCCATAGGGGTTGTAATATGTGCATATCCTTTAATGAACTTCTTGTAGTATCCTGTATAATGTTGCTTGTAACTTTCTCACTAAAGTCAACAATGGTAAATCAACAATCACGACAATCTTCACGGGATCTACCAAAAATATTTTCTTACACACTACATGTCCAATAAGATACCAAATGAGGCACATAAAATGCACTTCTTTAAATTCAAATATATCTCAAACTGTCTACACCTATCCAACATCAAACACAAATCTCAATATGGCCTTTCAACAAGATAAAGATCGTCCATCTAAGTATACTTCTAAGAACTTATGGATGAAATATTTAAATGTTGCTACAAACACTCTAGAGAATATTGTTGGTGCATTATTCAATCCAAAAGTAATCATTGTGTAATGGTAACATCCCCATTATGTTGTAAATGTAGTATTATATCTATCTTCCTGCAAAATATTTATCTGATGATATCCTAAAAATCCATCTATGAATGAATAGGATTATTGCCCCCCTACATTCTCCAACACTTCATCTGTAAATGGTGTAGGAAATGAATCATGTAAACATACATCATTTGATTTCCTTAGATATACACAAATTATCATCCCTCTTGTCTTCTTATCCTGAACCAGCATTGGACTAATCCACTCTGATTTTTCAATGGTTTCAATAATTATAGCTTCCAACATTCTGTCTATATCCACTTTCACCTTCTTCGTATACACCGAGTTTAGTATGTATGGCATCTATTTCACTAGCTTATCCTCTAGATTCAAAGAAATCTTCATTTATACTAACTCCGCAGTGATCCCATTCATATTTGAAAAAGTGTTCAGAAACATAACCCGATATTTGTGTAGTAATTCCTCTATCTTCTCCACAGTCTCATCATGCCAATAGTATCCCATGTTTGAAAATTTGGGCTTATTGTTTGTACTAATATTTACCTTGTGTGTCCTCAATGGCTTTGCATATACAACCAATTCAAGTTGGTGTCCTTCTACTGCATGCTCTCCTTCAGTTTCTAGTATTTTCACATTTATGGGATCTTCATCCTCCTTGTGGTCTTCTTCAACAAAATTATAACAATGCAAAATGCTTTTGACTATCACATAATATCTATGTGCACTACATACAGGTACTATTTCTATCGACTCTTCTGCTGAAAAAATATTTTTCTTGATGACCTGCAAATTTGAGTCAATTAAAGGAGCATCATCTTCAAAAATAAAATTTCCCTTGAAATTTTGTCTTTATTCTTCCTAATCTGCAGTTTCTCCGTGCACTTCCAGTTCCAAGTACTAATTTTTTGGGATTGTTTCCAAGGTTTGTACAAACAAATGTGTTGTTGGGATAGGGACAGACCCAGGGTTCATCTCCAAGAGCACACCAACAAGCCCTAACTACTGGCCCTTTTGACTACACCTGCGAAGGAGATGCAGTCTCACCCGAAGAAGCTATGGGGGCGTTGCAGGACAAAAGTGTCTACAACCAAGGGGAATATCAAGTGGATACAATAATAGAACAATACAACATGAATATATCACTTATCAACTTAGATCTACTCCATACACCTATCATATCTATCACAACAATGCAATAACAATATATCAAGGCAAAATAACACTGCATCAATCACACACAGAAGACAGATATACGTGGTTCACCCTCTCTCTAGGGATACGTCCACATAACTGTTCTTTATAATATATTAAGATGAAAGCATACAGTTCTTGTCTACTCTCTTATCTAGCATACCCTCTTTCTTATCCTCTCTTTCTCTCCCCTCCTTGTGCACCCAGCTACAGGGTTGATCTTTGCACCCAGCTGAAGATTTTACAATACCAGAAGGCTCTCACACTTATCACTTCTCTCTCACACAACAATAATCTCTCACAACATACCAACAACAACTATATCGAGTAACTCGAACCTGAACGAACCATATTCCATCATATAGGTTCTTATTTATACATTACAATCACTTACCGACATCCTTAGGTCGAAAACTAGGTGTCCAAAACCCTAGGTGTCTAAACCCTAGGTCAACTTGACCCATGTTTTCAAGGCTTTGTTAGCTTGTCTTTCCTTCCTTTTCACGCAGTTCTCTAAAGAAACTAATGGTGGATTTTTCCACTTGCTGATTTGTCCACGATCCTTCTTCCTTACTCATATGTCATCCTTAATCTCCGTGTCCAACAGATTTCTTTCTCGGGATTCGCTCCATCTTTTCTGCTCTTTTGCTCATTTCGACCCAGTAACAGTCACTGTGTCTTCCGTGCAGTTTGCATTTCACCTTTTCTTCCTTGATCTTTGCTCCCTTCCATAACCAAGGGCCAATAGGCCCCCAACACTCACCTGTGACTCATCCCAAGGTACTTCAGATCTGAGCTTCCTGTTTTACTTCGACTTTGAACTGAGCAGTGAAGCCTTTTCTTTCTTCTCTATGCTTCCTCTCCCTCCCTTGTGTAGACTTTCTTTTCTATGTCTGGAACCTAGTTTCAACTGTACCTAGTACCTATACCCTTTTCCTTATGCTTCTACTAATAGCTGCGAGGTAGTTGGTTGTGATAGTAAAACTTTAGCCGGATCCCATTCACGAATCCTTCTTTCCACTCTCCCTTTCAAGTCTTCAACTACGCAACTCCTCCTTTTGTAACATGATCGATCTCGTATGGCCCTAGCCAATGCATTCTGAACTTCCCAGGATGCTTGTTGAGCTTACTGTCATATACCAGTACCAAATCACCTTGTCTGAATGCCATCTTCTTGATGTGCTTGTCATGGTAGGCCTTCTCTCTTTCCTTCTGTACTTGTTGATGGAATCCTGCAATAAATCTTTCTTCTTCCAATTCGACCAACTGTGTAAGCCTCTCTTGAACAATGTCAGTGTCATCCATATCTATAAAGAAAACAATTCTTAAGCTTGGCACCAATTATTCCATTGGAATAACAACTTCGAGACCATAAACCAACTTGAAGGGGGTCTTCATTGTTAACTTCTTGCAAGTAGTTCTATAGGCCCAAAGTACTGTTGGTACTCTTAAATCCCAGTCATCCCTGTTCACACTACAAATATTGGTTAGTGTTGTATCCAAGATCTTATTGAATGCTTCAATTTTCCCATTTGCTTGTGGATGGTAAGGTGTGCTCTTCTGATGCCGGACTGTAAATTCCTCAGTCAAGGCTTCAAAAGTTGTATTTATGAAATGTGTGCCTTGATCACTCATTAGGATCTTGGAGCATCCAAACCTGGTTATGATGTCATCAAATATGAAGTGCTCAGTTGTAGTTGCACTACAGTCCTTAAATTATCTTGCTTTAGCCCATCTGGTCAAGTATTATGTCGCAATGTTGATGTACCTTGATCATGTGTTCTTTCCTGATGGGTTTATAGGTCCCACGAAATCAATGGCCCATTTCTCAAATGCTTGTAGGGTCATTTGTGGTGCTAATGGAATTTCATATCTTATGGATGGTTTCCAAACTCTTTGGCATACATCATAGGCTCTGGAATAGTCTTTATCATCTCTGTGTAAGGTAGGCCACCACAGGCCATCTCTAAGAACCTTATGCGCAGTTTCTTTACCTGCATAATGTCCTCCTGCAATGCCTTCATGATCTTCTGTGAGGATTAGTAGGCACTATTCCTCCATAACACACCTTCTCAATATCTCATCAGATCCCATCTTGTATAGATGTCCATCTATAAGTGAAAAGTTTGCAGCGCGTACTACTAGTTGTTTCTTTTGGGGAATTGTATATTCACTAGGTTCCATTCCTGTTTTTAGGAACTGGACTATTTCTATGAAGTGGTCATCACACTTTCTAATGGCTAACAACTATGCATCTGATAGTGTGTCCTCCAAACTAGTGGGCTCTTCTCCATGTTCCAACCTTGACAAGTGGTCAGGACCTTTGTTCATTATTCCTGGCTTGACTATGATCTCAAAGTCATATTATTGAAATAGAAGAATCCATCTGCATATTATCCCCCAAAACACTGGCTTGTTGACTAGGTATTTTAGTGTGGAGTGATCAATAAACATTTTAAAGCATCATCCCAACAAGTAGTGGTGAAACTTCTGCAATGCATACACCACGGCTAACCCTTCTCACTCAGTGGTAGTGTAGTTGACCTCTGCAGTTGATAGCTTCCTGCTAGAAAAATATAATGGATGATAAATCACTCCTTCAAAAGGTTGTTCTAACACTGCTCCTAAGTCAATAGAAGATGCATTGACATGCACATGAAATTCCTTGGTCCAATCTGGGAAAACCGGAATAGGCGTAGTAACCATTTTCTGTTTTAGTGTGTCGAAGATTTGTTGGCATTCTTTTGTCGAACCAAAATGACAATATTTATTCAACAACTTCTCCATAGGTGTTGTTATACAAGAATATCCTTTAATGAACTTCATCTAATATCCCGTGTGTCCCAGAATAGTGTGTAGCGGTTTGACTGAAGTAGGACGTGGAAGATCAACTATAATGGAAATTTTAGATGGATCAACCAGTAATCTTTGCTTGCATACAATATGACCTAACAACACTCCGAATGGTGAGAATAAGATGCACTAATTTAGATTCAAAGAAATTTGACACTTCCTACATTTGTTCAACATTAGCCTTAGACATTCAATATGATTCTTTAATAAACTAAAAACAATCCAATCATCAAAGTATGCTTCTAGAAATTTATGCAAAAACTCCGTGAATGCTCGACCACCACCCTGGAAAAGATGGATGGGGTATTCTTTAATCCAAATGGCATCACTGTATACTGATAAGACCCCCATTATGTTGCAAATGTGGTCTTGTGGCGATCTTCCTTGGCAATTTAGACCTGATGGTATCCTAAAAATCCATCTGTAAAATAATATACTTCCTGGCCTCCCACATTATCTAACACTTCATCATTAAATGGTGTAGGGAAGGGGTCATGCAAACAAGCATAATTCATCTTCTTGAGATCTACACATTTCCTGATCTATCCCGTATTCTTGTCTTGTACCACCATAGGGCTAATCCACTCTGATTCTTCGACAGGTTCTATAATCCTTGCTTCCAACATTCCGTCGAGCTCAATCTTCACTTTCTCCTTATATTTAGGGTTCAATCTGTAAGGTCTCTGTTTGGCTGGTTTATCATTTGGCTTCAAAGGAATCCCCATCTCTCCCATAGCCCTTTAATTCCCTTCATATCAATGAACTTGGTTGGAAAAAAGTCCTAATATTCATGCAGTAATTATGTAATCTTGTCAATAGTGGTAGCATCCCAATAATCTCCAATATTTGCAAGCTTCGGGATTTGCTTTGTTCCAATATTGACCTTCTTAATATTGATTAGTTTTCCAATGAATGGTAACTCAACTCCTTGTCCTTCCACATCTCTTTGGCCTTCTTTTTCTACGATGTTCACCTTCCTCGGATCATCATCTTTGTTAGCATTGATGTTATAACAACCTTGTAGTTTCTAGAGAGGCATAGTCCATTCGTCCTCTTCTTTCTCTAAGGAGAGGCTAGAGGCCTCCTCAAATAATTTTTGTCTAAAAATCTATAGTTCTTGATCTACTGAAGGATATTGACTTTCAAATAAGAAGGTGGTTACAAAATTCTGAGTCATACCTTTCCAATATGTAGTTATGAGGCACAACTCTACTTGAAGGTACCGATTGATAGGTGTTGTGTCCAATGTGTTGATGAATTTGTGTACCCATTGTTCTCGAGGAGAGTTTCTCCAGGCTTCCTCACATCTTCGCACATGGTCCTTTGGGTAGCTTCGACCTCTGTATCGAACTTCGCAAGCTTCTACTTGTGCTGCGAACCACATTGTCATCAATGTAAAACATTGTACCCAATCTGTAATGTTACTTTTGTGTGCCCCCCACCATCTTGTTGGGGTTTCTCTTAGGGCCTCATCCATCACCAATAGTCTTTGTTACATTGGTACACTCTCTTCAAATTCTGACAAGAAGGTTTCTAAAGGATTTAGACCATCAAAGATGGGTAAGTTACTTATTTTTGTGCCGATCCAATGAACTTCTCTGGTTAGTCTAGCACATCTTCTTGTAGATACTTCATACATTTTATTATGTCAATTCTCCAGTGCTTCTTCTGAGTCTGATGAGCATACACTATCACTTCACCAACTTAAGTTTCCATCGGCTGTAGGATTAATGTAATCCTGTTATCTGGCTGTTAATTTGTATATATTTTCCAGTTCATATGTGCAATCTTCTTCTCTAATGGGATCTGTGTATCACTGACCTTCATTTAGATCTAAGGGTGCAATGACCCTAAGGCCATATTTTTCAAAATTCATACGTCTTTTCTTTAAATCAACCATAGTGGAATTTTTGAAGGCCCAATCAATTCCTAATAGCACAGGAGAAGGGTAGTTGTCATCAACTATCTCAATTACCTCAAAATATGAAAATGTTCTTACTCCATCAATTTCCACAGGGACATGTTCTAGTCCACCAAAGGGGCTTACATCCTGTTGATTATCCATCCTGAGCCTGATAAGGGAATAGATTAGTCTAGGTTTTCCCATTAGTGCCCAAGTTTTCTTCATCATGACATTTACCTCCGACCCTAAGTTAAGGACTACATAATCTATGTCATATTCACCTATTTGAGCATTCAAATGTAATTCCTTATTGGTCCTTCTCTTCTTACCGATTTGGTGTACTACCCTATTCAGTAAGGGGTCTATCTTTCCTAGCTCATATTGCCTAATTAAATTTTGTAGTTCTTGGACAATGCTCTCATCCTGAATTAACTTAACGCAAGTATATAGAAATTCCACGAGCTTGCTTACCTCTTCTACTTCTCTTGGCGAAGCAGACTGATCAAATTCTTGAGGCATTCCATACTCTCTGGCTTATGTTCTTGTCTTTGATGAAGAACCTCGGTCTCCTTTGAACTCTTTTCTTGCTTCATCAAATATTTGTCTTTCTTTCTTTGCATCAAAGGTTTGGGTCTTCTTTGCAGCTTTCCTAATTCTTGAATCTTTTGTAGTCTTCCCTTGGGTCATTTTGTCATCTCCTGTAACAATGAATCTAGGTTCTTCTCCACGAGGTTCAGACTTGATCAACTGTATCTGCGGGTTCTGCTGAGGTTCTCATTTCTCTTGAAGTTTAGCCAACAGTGTTGGACATTATTCAATAACATCCTTGAAGGAGTTACAGTAGCTAGAAGTAGTACAAGGGTTTTGATTTTCCCTTTCCAAGTGTCCTGGTTGTGTGCAGTTATAACAAATTATCTATCCTCAACCTCGACCCATTCCTTCTCCTCATCCTATTCCTCTGAATCCACCGCAAGGATTGAAATTTCCTCTCCCAAGGGAGTTATACTACATAGTGTTTCCTTCTTGATGTAATTTGCCTTGAATCTTGTATATGTCTCTTTACCTTTCATGCATGAGATCGTAAGCCCTACAATCCCTATCATCATGTCCCACGAACTTACAGAATGTACAATACAAATATGTAGTTGTATGGACATACTTTTGCATGTAATATCACTCACAAGGGTGATGTCTATTTCTTCATACCTCACACGAGGGTAAGGTGACTTTATTCAAAGGGATCAGGGCTCCAGAGGCCAAGTATTCATGGAATAGAGGGAAGTTCTCCTTGTCATGGCCTTCTGATCTTCATCTAACACACCAGATTTCTTATATTTTAACTTTTCCCTTGTATTTCTTCATATCTTCGACTTGCAAAGACAAACTAGTCAACTGACTCAAGATATGACTCATACCTGAGATGGATTATCCCATAGGGGATGATTCTAGCTTCATGGTGATATCCAAGGCCTCAGCCTACGAAGAAATCTTCTGTTGCATCAGAGGAACTCTGATGTGTGGTAAGAGGGTAGCAATGAACCATTCCTTATTCTTCTCATCTGGAATCTGAAAAGTCAATCAGCTTGTTAGGGTCTTGAATCTCTGATCGAGCTCCCAAACTGGATCGACTACCTTCTTCTTGATCTCCTTCAGTTCTGTAATACATTGGGACTCCGACTTAGGTTTCTTAAATTCTAAAGTCAGTGCATTCTTGATCTCATTCAGTGGCTTAGGATACACAATTCCTTGGACAAGATTCATGTACCATCTTAATGTACGATCTCTTAGGGTAGTACTAAACTGGGTTCTTTTCACTATTTCTTCGGTGAAATTCTTAATATTCCATACAACTTCACATAAGAACCAATGCTGGTTAAGATCTCTAGATTTGTCTCCCTTAAATATGGGGAGTCTCATCTCATCTGCCATAGATCTTCCTAGGGTCCCCAACTGAGTATGTGGTGGACTACTAGTGACAGTGCTTTGGACACTTTGGTGGCTTGCATTACTCTGATTCCTTAATACTACTAAATCAATAGGAGGGGTAATAGAACTTAATTCAACAGTCTGCATAGTTCCTGAAGTTTTTGGCTCATCCCAGTGAAGTTCTTCATCTTTTCCTTCCTCTGTCCTAGCAGGTTGTGAATGCTCTTCATCCGTCAAACCTGCTTCTTCTCCACTGTAGAAACCCTCATCTCCATAGTTCTTCTTGAACAGGTTCGCAATATGAACTTCTCTAAACACTCTCCCACTGCGCATATGTCCAGCCTTTGTGTCATTGTCACTATATGAATTTTTGAACATTAGCCTTTTCAGATTTGACCAAACTACTGTATATTCAATATGTTCTTCTCATGCAACAACATATTTATTCTCAACTTCAGAAAGTGTAAAAATTTTCCTCTGGGTTCCTTGAAAAAATATCTCTCGGCTTGGCTATACAACTCTACTCTGTCAACAACAAACTTGGTGATGTAGCCTCCAATGGTGCTATCGAAACAATGATCCACTTCTCTTGACACTGTGTTATCACCTCTCTTGACCTTCTTGATCAACACGCCGACATCCAAACTACATGAGGTCTATATCTGACCTCAAACTGGGTATCTTCCAACCTAGCTAACCACTCATATGGTTCCTGATGGATTCCTCCAAAGAATATCTCGTGTATATCAGTAAAGATATGTCTCTCCAACCAATCCTCTATACTGATATTAGGTTTCTTGTTATGCGCTTCATTGAAGTCCTTTTCTTGATCCTCTATCCACTTTTGAATCTTTGTCTTTGATGGGAACCACCATGACATTCCCTCAAGGAGATTCCTGTCCTAGAAATGGAACCATTTGTTGGCACAGGGGTAGACCCAGGGTTCATCTCCAAGAGTGAACCAACAAGCCCTAACTACTGGTGCTTTCATCTACACCTGCGAAGCATATGCAGTCTCACCCAAAGAAGATATGGGGGGGTTGCAGGATAGAAGTATCTACAACCAAGGGGAATATCAAGTGGATCTAATACTAGAACAATACAACATGCATATATCACTTATCATCTTAGATCTACTCAATACACCTATCAGATCTATCACAAGAATGAAATAATAGTATATCAAGGAAAAATAACACTGCATCAATCACACACACAAGACATATATACATGGTTCACCCTCTCTCTAGGGCTACGTCCACATAACTGTGATTTATAATATATTAAGATGAAAGCATACAGTTCTTGTATGCACTCTTAGCTAGCAGACCCTCTTTCTTCTCCTCTCTTTCTCTCCCCTCCCTGTGCACCCAGCTGTAGGGTTGATCTTCTCACCTAGTTGAAGATCTTACAATACCAGAAGGCTCTCACACTTAGCACTTCTCTCTCACACAACAATAATCTCTCACAACATACCAACAACAACTAGATCGAGTAACATGAACCTGAACGAACCCTCTTCCCTCATATAGGTTCTTATTTATACATTTTTCAATAACTCTAAACAATTTTTCAGAAAACTATTCAAGGTGCTTACCTTGTCAACTTTCCTTTATGAATAGTCATAGACTGGTGGCATATCATATACTAGTGGTTTGTCATAAAAAGGTGGTGCAGTTGAATTCGATGCTATCCATTCTGATCCTATCACTTCTTTCCTTTCTCTCATATATGTCTCTTTTTCATTTCTAGGGTCAAACAACGGTTGAGGCTCTGCTACTTTCCTTACCCACTCATGGATCTTGTTTCCTTGATTCGTCGCATTGGTTCTGGTTCTGGTTCTTCCATGCACAACTTTTGTTATCATATGTACATTTGCATTCCTCTTTTATTTCCATTTTTTGATAAATTGTGGACAATCCTCCATTGCATGGTCTAGTGGTATGCAATACGTACATGTTGTGCAGGGATTTGGGTAGTCTCGCACTAAGTGTCCAGGATGATTATAGTTATAACATATAATAGTTCCTCTACCTCTACCTAATCCTCCTCTTCCATGGCTTTTGAACCCTCCAATTCCTTCTTGATTATAACCTCTTGGAGTATTATACTATGACATGCCTCCTTCAAATTATTCTGTGTGGACCCTATATGTGTATGTAGTGCACTCTCTCATCAAGTAAAATGCATGAAAATTCTTCTCTTCATGTCTGACAGACTTTCAAAATTTACAAAATAGATTTTTCACAATACTCTAGTACTTCTGCATTAGTGGGAAAATATGAGGGTGGTGACCCATCATCTTACAAATATTGCACCATAACCCTAGTGGATTCAGAGCTCATGTACTCAAATACTACTGAAAAGTTGGACATTCATTCTTATGATGAACTTATGTTCTACATGTGCTGCACCAGACCTTATCATGATTTTATTTTCCTTTCGCAATATCTTGCAACTGAATAGTCAGTGCTTCTAACTGCAACTGCACTTGAGCCATTCCTACACCATTTTATCCTACCAAAGATGCTCCTAACTTCACTGTAATTTCTAAGGCTTCTGAATATGACATGATCTTCTACTACATCAAAGGGCAACGTATATGTGGAAACAATCCTATAATAAGCCACTCTTTGTGTTGTTCATATCGAATTTGGAATGTCAATTGATCCTTCGAGATCTTAAGTCTTTGATCATAGTCCCACACTGATTCATTTACTATTTGATTGATCTCCTTCAACTCTATAATTCACTGCAACTTGGATTTAGGTTTATGAAACTCTTTCAATAGATATTGTCTTACCTCTACCAAGGTTATAGCATGTCCCACACCTGTCATAGTATGATGTTTCATGTACCATAATAATGCATGATATTTGAATGTTGTTTCCAACTACACAATATTCACATCATTATATTGGACGTTCTTCACATTCCACATTGCCTCACAAATGAAAAAATGTTGTTTTGGATCCTTTGTCCATGCTCCATGGAAGAAAATAGTTTTTAAAGTAGGATCTACTCCTACCATTTTTTTTAGTGCGGTATTCTTTCCTGATAACACTAACTGATTCTGACTCTGTGTACTACTTCCACTACTCTTATTACTTATACTACTTCATTTACTTCCTTCACTAACTATAATTTACAATTATTAAGATCTTACCTCAGTTATTGGCAACACACATGGGGTCGTGGGTTTGACGCAAAGTCTGATTTGAGTGGGATGTTCTTCTACCAGACTTAGTCGATGAATATTTTCTTCTATGCATAGAATTCCTTCGATCTGGATTATCACACCAATGTCCCTTTCCTCGTTCTCACTGTGCTTCCCCTCTCTCTCAGCCACATTCCTCTTCTTATTCTTTATGAACCTTTTACCACTGCGCAATACTCCAATCTATTCGTTCATCACACACTCTTATTATCTCATCATCCTCAACCCATATGTTCTTCATTCCTTCTCTCCATCCCTATTTACGCTCAAAACATCCTCTCATCATCTCCCAGTTCCCTTATGTGTGTGAAGGTGCTTAGCAATTAGATTACATTTTCATAACTCCTTTGTCACACGATAACATCTTAATCCAAGTAGATAATGACTTTATGTATATTCTACACAAACCCTTAAATAATTCCCTTTTAGTAGCTCTATATGACTGATTACAATCTATGGAAAATTCAGTAATGTAACCTCCCAACACACTTTCCATCCAGTAATCTACTATGCATGATACACTATTTCTTATACAATTGACTTGCATAATTAACTCAGGAGTCCAATTTCTCATAATAGCACTACTAAATATTCCGATCTATTCAATTCATGTATGGATCCACTCTTCTAAAATATTTTAAAATTTATCAAAGAAAATTTCATGAAAACATGTAAACACATCCATTTCCTACATCGTTTATAGATGAGGCGATCTAGGGGATCAATTTTTTCTCAAAAATCAAAGTGTTTGGAATTGCTTCAAAATGGACATGTGCGTAGGCCGCGTTGTTACGAACCCAAAAAAACTTGAATGGGCTCAAACAGACATCGTATGGGAAAGATATTATGTTCTGTTCATTTTTCCAAACAGGCAAATTTTTGTTGACTGTACAATCCGTATAATGCTGACCGTACAGGCCATACGATCGTATAGTGAAATGGCAGAGTGATGAGTTGGCATGCTGACAACGTAGGCACATTGGCAGACATGTTGGAAAATAAAGTTGTGACATGTGTCATATTTTTGGTCAAATGATATGGTGCCACGTGGCCTAGTCGTGGGCTCCCATGTGGCACCCTCCAGTTTGTTGGCAGTGGGAAAAATTATATGACTCCATAGGAGTTGAACCCATGACCTCTGGGCGTGGGGATGAGTTTTGGCAAGGCTAGGATACCAACCCTCCCACACTAGTAGTTAACTCTTATGGTCTAAATTTTATATTTGAATTGCAACTGGGTTTTGTTTGGAAGAATTAAGGGTTTGGGCCTAGCCCTAACTGCTGATGCACATTGTAGTTCAAACACACCATATGACCCTTACCTTTACATTTTTACACGTGTGGTTATATTTCATATGACTCATCCCCCCCGACACAGTCACCATATAACCTTGTCACATAACCATTCTACTTTACACTTGGTGCGTGGTCAAACCTTTTCTTGGTGTGTAGCCCCGGTTCTTAACACTCTTGCATACGACCAGCCACATGACCCTTTGTTTTTCCATTTGGCGTGTGGTTGGTTATAACGATTAGTCACTTGGATTTTAGCCTGACATGTGTGGATATTTGGCCACATGGATGCTCCACATGACCAATGGCACGAGGTATATGCAACGGTTTAGCCACAAGGTGCCGAAAAAATGCATTGGGACGTGGCCACATGCACCCCATGTGACCAACACCTCTGCCCAAAGGGGCGCTAAAATCGCTAATTGTTCGACAGTTTTCCTTGATTTATGGAGTGGGAATGTGAGATGAGTTTGAGGCCTAGTAACGTCATGGGAGACAGGTTGGTCATTCATAGGTGTGTTTTGGCGAGAAGGTACAACAAGATTGAAGGGGAAAACTTCGAGGAGGTGTAACTTCTTCATTTTTTGGCCAAACTAGGTGCCAAAAAAGCCTAGCTAGGGGTTTTTGGATGTTTTGAAGCCATTAGAGCCATCTATTTTGTATTCTGAGAATTGTAAGAGCACTTTTTTAAGATTAATGAAAATGATCCAAGGGAAGTTGGACCAGGATGTGTAGCCCAAGAGAGGGGTGAACTCCTTTATCATTTGTTGTGTTATGTGTTCATTATTGATGGTTTTTATCTGTTTGATATGATTCCCATGATTAAGTAAAAACCATTGAATTTATGTGTTAGTAACTTGATCAAATTACCCAAACACATACCATTTATACACTTGCAATTTAAAGAGATAAGTTTTCTTCATTTTAAATATCTATTGGAAACATATTCATTCCATTTACAGATCAGTTGGTATCATAGCTTTGGTTTTTGAGGCTTGATTTTTTGAAAGTTGTTTTTTTTTCTTATGATTACAAGGTTGAATCTCACAAGAGGAAAATTTGAACTTGTAGAGGCAAGTTCTCAACTGTCAAGAAGGAGAACTATAAAATCACCTCAATTTTCAAGGAGATATTCACCAAGTATGGATCATGAGGAGAGTCATGGAACCCTTTCTTTAGAAGAGGAAAATTTCAGGAAATCTTTCTTTGATATGGATGAAATGGTGAAAGTGTTATTTGATGGAAGGAATGCAAGACTACAAGGTGAAAGCTCCAACCCTCCAAAGGGAAATGGAGTCAGTGGTGATAAAACTCGAAAGGGAAATGGAGGGAGTGGTGATTCTCTACCTCCTTCACCTCCATATTCCACCTCTTCCACCATTTCACAACCACCTCCAAATTATCTAAATTATAATGGTAAAACTCCTTTACAAACTTATTTTCTTAAGCTTGATATTAAGTTTGAATTGACTATGTACAATGTAGAGGTAAATGCTAAGAAATTAGATAACTAGATTCGTCAGATTGAAGTGTATTGTTGGATACAAAGAATCACAGATGATGAAACTAAGATTCAACTTGCATCTTTAATATTGGACAGTGGAACACTCATTTGGTGGGAAGCCAAAACTCAAGAGGACATGAAGAAACATGGTAAAGTTTTATCCTCTTGGAATTATTTTATTTTTTCAATTAAAAGGAAATTTTATCCATTAGCATACATGTAGAAAGATATAATGGATTGGAAAAAATTTATACAAGCTAAGGGGGAAAATGTATAAATCTTCACTCAAGAGTTTAGAAAAATATCTTTGGTTTTGGGTGTAGATATGTCTTCACAAGATACTTTGCTCAAATACATTGGAGGATTGCATAGTTATTTGAGACATACCATACTTATGTTTAACCCTACAAATATAGATGAAGTATGTGTGCATGCTACTCATTTAGAATAAAGAGGAAAGAATGTTCCTCAAGAGGGAAGCAAGAAAAAATTATTTAATGGATATAAAGGAAAGGGAAATTTCAAGGGAAAAGGAAAGAAGAATGCTTCAATGAGGAAAGATGGGGAAAAAATGACATGCAAGAATTGTTCTAAGGATGTCCATGATGAAGACCATTGTTGGAAAATTCATCGTGAGAAGATATCCAAAAATTTCAACAACAAAGGGAAGCCAAAGACTGTTGCAACTACCCAACATGATTTGGGTTCATATTCCAGTGATGATACAAATATTACATCCATAGGATATACAGGTAAGGAATCCATTGCTAGCACTAGTTCTTCAAATTTTTCCATCAATGAAACTCAACATGAAAAAGAAAGAATAGAGCTTTTCCACATAAGGGTTATTTCAAAACATACCAAAATAGACAGACTTTTTTATAGTGGTTCACAAGAAAACCTCATATCTGAAGATACAGTAAAGAAATTAAACTTGGATACAACACCTCGTCCAAAACCATACCCTTTATAATGGATATGTGACAATGCAAAGTTTCATGTAACAAGAAGGTCTAAACATAGATTTTCCATTACTGCAAACTTTATAGATGAGGTAGAGCTTGATGTCATTCCATTGGATATATGTGGTATTGTTTTGGGAAGTCCATATTTGTATGATAGGAGAGCTATCTTTCATAGACATGAAAACAAATATCATTTGTTTCAAAATGGAGTTGAGTACATTCTTAGAGCACATAAAAAGAAGATGAACATGTCACTTGTAAATTCTGGGCAAATGAAGAGATTAGTGAATGCCAGTAAGAATTTTTCTCTCTTGATGATAAAACCAAAAGAGAATGTTGAAAAGGAAGCCTTCCAAGGATGTGAATCAAAAATGAAATCTGATTTATATGAGGTTGTTAATGCTCATGCTGAGATATTTCAGGAAAAAAAAGGATTTCCTCCCAAAAGAGGAGTCCAACATGATATTTCTTTGCAGGAGGATTGTCCTCTTTCAAACATTGGTATGTACAAGATGCCAGTGATGGAAAATGCAGAAATTTAAAAAAAAAATCCAAGAGTTTCTTGACAAAGGGGGTTATTCAGCCAAGCACTTCACCATGTGGGTCACTGATTGTGTTAGTACCAAATAAATATGGTACATGGCACATGTGGATTAATTTCATATCCTTGAACAAGATTACAGTAAAGAATCGTTATCCTCTTCCTTGTATTGATGATTTTCTTGATCAGTTAAAGGATGCCAAGTATCTTACTAAGTTGGATTTGAGAAGTGGATATCATTAGATTAGGATTGTTGAGGGAGACACATGGAAGACAACTTTCAAAACCAAGCAAGGTTTGTATGAATGGATGGTAATGCCATTTGGTCTTTGTAATGCTCTTGCTACATTCATGAGAGTTATAAATTATGTGTTGACATTTTCTTCATGATTTTGTGATATTTTACTTGGATGATATATTGATTTTTATCAAGTCACATGAAGAGCATGTCAAGCATGTCAAACGGATACTAGATGTATTACAAAAAGAGAAGTTTTTCTTGAATATGTTTAAGTGTGAATTTGGCAAGACCTCACTTGTTTACTTAGGGCATATTGTGGGAGGAGGAGAATTGAAGATAGACCCTTCCAAGGTCAAGGTCATTGTGGATTGGCCCAAGCCCAACAATGTAACAGAGGTGAGAAGATTTTTGGGAGAAACCCAATATTTGAGGAAGTTTATTGCTAACTTCTCTTACATTGCAGCTCCATTACATGCTTTGACAAGTACTAAGCAAATTTTTCAATGGGGAGGAAAGAAACAAAAGGCATTTGATGAATTGAAGAAAAAGATTAGTTCAGACCCTATTCTTGCACTTCCTGATTTGGGACAACCATCTGAGATCCAAAAATATGCAAGCAATTATGCAATGGGAGAAGTCTTGTTACATCATGGTAAGCCCATTTGTTTTCATTCAGAAATTTTTAATGGAGCAGTGATTAACTATCCTACCTATGATAAGGAATTGTATGCATTAGTAGAAAGTGTGAAGAAGTGGAAACATTGCTTGTTGGTAAAATAAACTATCATTCACAGAGATCATCAACCATTGCAATAGTTACAATCAAAAACCAAGCTACAACAAGCAAGGCACTTCAAATGGATGGGATTTCTTCAAAACTTTCACTTGGTTATCAGGTATAAGAAGGGAATTTTTAATAAAGTTGTTGATATTATTTCTAGGCATATTATCAATGCTTCAGTTATTCTTAAGCATAATTCTATCATGCATGAGAGCTATGTTGAGAAATATGTTTTAGATTCCGATTTTAAAGAAGTTTATGCAACTTTATGTCATTCTAACGAAGTTGAGGAACTGGACTATCATGTACATGATAAGTTATTGTATCACCTTGGCAAGCTTTGTATTCCATGGGATGAGAGAGTCAACATCATAAGAGAAGCACATTCTTCTCTTATTGTTGGTTACTTTGGTGCAGGAAAAATAGTGGCAAAATTGCAAAGATATTGCTATTAGCCTAAGATTAATGAGAGTGTTTCAAGATATGTAAGAGAATGTTCATTCCGTGCTACAAGAAATCCTAGCAACAAAAAATTGGGTTTGTATACTCCAATTCCAGTACCTACTTGTCCTTACGAAATCATCTCTATGGATTTTGTAGGAGGTCTACCTATTTCAATAAAGGGTCATGATTATCTTTTTGTTGTGTTTGATCGTTTTAGAAAAATGTGTATTTTGATGCCTTGTAAGAAACAAGTTACAACTGAACAAATGACACATATGTTCTTTCAAAATGTTTGGGCTCATTTTTTTTTTCCCAAGTCCATTATTGCTAATTGGGATTCTCGATTTGTTGGGAGTTTTTGGTCAAGTTTATGGGCACTCATGGATACCAAGCTGAAAAAGAGAACTTCTTTTCATCCACAAACAGATGGTCAGTCAGAGGTGGTGAATAGAATGGTAGTACATCTTCTTCGTGGATATTGTAGCAAGCATCCTAAGCTTTAGGATGAGAATTTACACTACATTCAACATGCTTATAACCGAGCAAACCATTACTCAACTCAAACTTCACCATTTGAGTCTTGTTTCAGTTATTTACCAAAGTCTCCTTTAGATTTTATCTTTGGGAAAGATATGGTTATGGATGGTCATAGTGATGTTGACAAGGCCAAGAAGTTCATTGAACAAATTCATTTTGTGCATCAAAATGTACATTTGCGCAGGCCTCATTGTTATGAACCCAACACAACTTGAATGATATCAAACATATGTCATATGAACAATATATCATGTTCTGTTCATTTTTCCAAACATGAATTTTTTTTTCGATTGTACAATCTATACAGTTCGTAAAGTGTTGATGTGGAAGTTGACTGTATAGGCCATACGACTGTACAATGACATGGAAGAGTGTTGAGTTGGCATGCTGACAGGGCAGGCACGTTGTTGGAGGGTGTCACGTGTCCCATTTGTGGGATGCCACGTGGCACCCTCCAGTTTGTTGGGAGTTGGAAAAATTATCTGACTCCATAGGAATCGAACCTGTGACCTTTGGGCCTGGGGAGGAATTTTGGAAGGGTAGGGATACCAACCTACCCACGCTAGTACTTAACTCTTATGGTCTAAATTTTATATTTGAATTTCAATGGAGTTTTGTTTAGTGGAGTTAAGGGCTAGGACCTAGCCCCAACCCCCAGTGTGCATTGCAGTTGGACCACACCATATGACCGTTTCCTTCAAATTTTGGCACGCGTGGTTATATTACATATGATTCAGTCCCCCCCCCTGGTGCAATCACCATATAACCTTGTCACATGAATATTTCACTCTACAATTAGCATGTTGTTGGACCTTTCCTTGGTGTGTAGCCCTAGTTCTTAACACTCTTTCATATGACCAGCCACATGACCCTTTGTTTTTCCATTTGGCGCGTGGTTGGTTATAACGGTTAGTCACTTGGAGTTTATCCCAACAAGTGTGGAGATTTGGCCACATGGCTTCTCCACATGACCAATGGAATGAGGTATATGCAATGGTTTAGCCACGGGGGGCTAAAAAAAGGAATTGGCACATGGCCACATGCCCCCCATGTGACCAACACCTCCACCCAAAGTGGCTCTAAAATCACTAACTGTTCAAAAGTTTGCCTTGATTTGTGGAGTGCACCTGTGTGCTGAGTTTTATGCCCAGTAATGCTACGAGATCCAGGTTGGTCATTCACAAGTGCGTTTTGGCAAGAACGTACAACAAGCTTGAAGGGGAAAACTTCCAAGAGTTGTAACTTCTTTATTTTTTTTTCCAAACTAGGTGCCGAAAAATCCTAGCTAGGGGTTTTTGGACATTCTGAAGCCATTTGAGCCATCTATTTTGTATTATGAGCACTATAAGATAATTTTTTAAGCATAATGAAAATGATCCTAGGGAAGATGGACCAGAATATGTAGACTAAGAGAGGGGTGAACTCCTTTATCATTTGTTGTGTTATGTGTTCATTATTGATGGTTTTTATCTTTCTAATATGCTTCTCGCGATTAAGTAAAACTCATTGGATTTATTTTTTAGTAACTTGATCCAATTACCGAAGAACATACCATTTATACACTTGCAATTTAAAGAGATAAGTCTTCTTCATTTTAAAGATTTATTGGAAACATATTCAATCCATTTTTAGATCATGAGGTGTTGGAGAATGTGGAAGGGAAGGAAGCATATTCATTCACATATGTATTTTCAAGATATCATCAGATCAATATTGTGCAGGAAGATAGATATAAGACTACATTTGAAACAAAATGGGGATGATACCAGTACACGATGATGCCTTTTGAATTGAAGAATGCACCAACAATATTCTCTAGAGTGGTCATA
The DNA here is from genome assembly GCA_009831015.1 of Picea engelmannii. Classification (NCBI taxonomy): domain Eukaryota; kingdom Viridiplantae; phylum Streptophyta; class Pinopsida; order Pinales; family Pinaceae; genus Picea; species Picea engelmannii. The sequence continues at coordinate 39,664 of ML791256.1, forward strand.
TCAACATTTAAAGAGTTCATCCATATGTTCTTAGAAGTATACTTAGATTATTGGATGATGTTTAGCGTGTTGAAAGATTAGATTGAGATTTTGCGTTTGATGTTGGACAGGTGTAGTAAGTTTTAGATATCTTTGAATTTAAAGAAGTGCATCTTCTGTGCACCGTTTGTTTCCTAGCCACAACTATCTTCAAAAAATCCTTTATTATGGAGTGTGATGCTTTAGGGAATGGAATTGGTGTAATTTTAATGAAAGAAGAAATGACCCTTTCATTTTAAAGAAACCAAATTAAGGGAAAGAAATTACTCAAACCCATTTATGAAAAGGAAATGTTGGACATATTACATGCAATTAAGAAATGGTGCCCTTACCTAATATGAAGACACTTTAAGGTAAAAATAGATCATGATAGTTTCAAGTACCTCTTAGAACAATGATTATCTTCAGAAGAGAAACAAAATGGGTTACAATGATGCTAGGATATGAATTTGAAAGTATCGAAAAAAAAGGAAAAAAATTGTGGTGGTAGATGCACTTTGAAGGAAAGAAGAAGACATATATGGCTTATTATGTGTTATTTTCATCATACAATGTGATTGGGTGGAAGAAAGATAATAAGGTATGAAATATCATTCAAAAATTACAAGACAACCCAAGTGTATTAAATAATTTTATGTTGAAGAATGATTCATTGTGGTATCGAGATCACCTATATTTATGTAAGAATTCCAAACTCAAACAAAAGGTCCTTTTGGAATTGCGCACTTCTCCTTTAAGAGAATATTTAGGTCTCCTAAAAAATTACCATGGGATCAACAAGGATTTTTTATGGGAAGGTATTAAACCTAATATTCAAAGGTTGTGTCTGAATTTTTAGTTTTCAAAGAGAATGAGGGAGAGACAAGCAAAACCCTAGGTCTCCTACAACCATTAGCCATACCAGTTCAACTTTGGGAGGGGGTTTCAATGGATTATATTAAAAGTATACCCAAGTATGAATGAAAGAATGTCATCATGGAAGGGGTGGATAAAATCACAAAGTATGCCCTTTTTTCCCTTCTTTATATTACATTTAATCAAAGTACAATAGCTACAACATTCATAGAAATGGTTCAGAGGCTACATTGAAACCCCAAGGTTATTGTATGTGATAGAGATTACATTTTCACTAAATTTTTTTGGATTTAATTATTTTCTCATTCAGGTACTAAATTGGTTCACAACTCCTCTTTCCATCCTCAATCTAATGGGAAAACTAAGATTGTGAATAAATTTCTATAAGGGTATCTTCGTTGCTTTGAAAGTGTTATGGAATAATTCCCCTATGGACAGGTGAATCTTCCCTTGGAGTACAGACCCCTCTACCAAGAAAAAAAACTACCTTTGGACACTACCAGTCCTATATATTAATTCTATCTATTGAAAAAGAGAGAAATATGGAGAGTATGATTTACCTCACTTTCAAAGTTTGTCCAAGCTACTCCAATATGTGAGTTCTGAACAATACCTGCAATGGACAACAAGATATAGACAACTATTTCCTACTCTAATGGATTAGAAAAAATCAATCTATCTATGAAGATTAAGAAAAACAAAGAAAAGTACATGTAAACACATACTAGAAGGAAATATGCTAAGTATATTCATGATAACTTTAAAAGGGAAACTTACAATATTCAGATGATGTTTCAGTAGCCTCTCCAAGTCCTCATCATCCAACCATTTCTCGAAAGATACACGATTAGAATAACAATTATTTGTTGATTTTTTCCTCCCTTGTTCACCATGAGAATGCCTCCATTTATAGCCTTTGAGAGGCTCAACCACCTTGGTCATATTTGGGATTATTTGAGGATATGGCTCCAATAGTTGTGATATATCCCTTAGATGCATTCTAAGGGTTATATTCGAGCCAAACCGACTCAATCCATTCATAGTTGTTCTTAGAAGAAAAATGGATTTCTTTCAAGTTTTTCTCAACCAATTCGATGCTCTCTTACAATGGGCAATAGAGCTCTACAATGCTACCTACTAGATAGACAAAGAGTGCTAGTGCTCCCTGTATATGAGCAGGGGAGCATCGATCTTCCCAAAATTTGTCAATATGACCAATTATCATAGAAAAACCTTTGTTCCAACTATTTGATGATAGGGATTCTTCTTCTAACATGTTTTATGGGTTGTATAAAGTGTTTTCATGGTGTCATTCATGATGCAACACTCACAGAATGAGAATGAAACACTTATGACATTTGCGATAAAGGGATACATTTACAACACTTGAAACAATGAGAATGTGACATTATAGAAGTGAAATTTTTTTATGTGTAACATATTTCCCCTGAAAGTGTGAAGTCAAAAAATGAAAGTTGCTGGCCAAAACACTTTATAGATTCTTTGAAGAAAGGGTGTGGAGTTGGGGAACCTGGTAGAATCTGCAAAAAACCATCAAACAATGTTAATATGTATTCCATTCTCGATACATGAATACCCATGCTCGGAATATAAGTGAATCAAAGTATGGTCGCCAATAAATACATTGTTGATCCATATTGACTAAGGGTATGGCCACCAAATATACAATGTGGATCCATATTTCTATGACATGAACTGATCGTAGCCACGCAAAATACAAAGTGGAGCTATGAGGTGATAAAACATAGCCACAAACCAATACAATGTGTATCTATGTGACAAAATGTATATCATCATGCTCAAATGATTTCCTTTGCAACCTTGGGGGAATAGATAATAGAGTGAATGATCAACCCGGGGTATTTGTCCTGATCCTGTTGTGGTATGAATATATCCATGTGAATATATTATTTGATATTGAACATGGTAGAAACCACTTTATTTTTGGTCATTGAGGTAAAATGTTAACAAGTGCGATGGAAATCACCAATGATGGAAATGACTCCTAAGGTACCCTAGTACATTCTAGTCAATGTGAATAAGTGAGATGAGGTCAAACATTCATGGAATCATCCAATCAAAGGTCAAAAATGTAAACCTACTATCGGAAGCAAGGAGGCCTACCATTGAGGCATGCAAGTCCCAAGGTACTAACTGGTTTCTAACTCTAATTCTTGAATGATGTGTTGAAGTCGATAGGAAAAGACTCATCAAAGGAGAGCCATGATGTATCCCCCATCAATGACACAAAACTGACACAGGAAAATGATAATATATATCATATGAACATAGACTGACACAAGTATGGAAACTGGTAATTTTGTAGATGGTTGACTCTCGAGGCAGATACTTCCCTTGAACACTGAGGCACGATGTGAAACTTGGCAGCATAAATGCAGAATGGACCAAAACATAATGCAGTGAGTTTTGAGGAATTCTTTGGATGGTTCAAAGGAGTGGAAAGACTCATAGGATTGGTTAATGGATTATCTAAGTGTTCAGTATGAAGGTTAAAACAAGTGTCTTGTTCAAGGGAGATTGCAAGAGCTACTTACAAAAGGTTTCAAGAAACTTGACCCACTTCCTTCAATTTTTTTCCCCATCCAGATAGATGAATACCTCTTTTTAATTTAACGAGCTCGAGGAGGATAGCACATGCTCAATATAACTCACCTTTGGTAAGTTCCTTTTCCTTTATTTAATGGGATAGAAGAAGTAAGGGTTTGTTTCCATATGGATCCTTCAATGTGTATTTTAGCAAGTCCATAGAAATAAAACTTGGTGGTTTTTCATGTTTAGAGAGTCTGAAAAGAACTTAAAGGTGACTCCAGGGTTTTTCTTTTTCATAATTTTGGTTCCCAAGGTTCGAAAAAGAGATAAACTATTACTCGGAAGACACCCTTTTGAACCTTTTAATGAGTGTGAAAGGAAGAAATATCACTCGACAATCATTTCATGTTTAGAGAGTTTGAAAAGAGCTTAAAGGAGACTCTAAGAGGTTCCTTTTTCGTATAACCTTTACGAGTTTAAAAAAGTGATAAAAGTATAGTCGGTTACATTCTCATGTATTTGTGAGCGCGAGAAAGAACAAATACTAAGATCATTGGTGTTACAAGGTCATTGAGAAAACTCTGCTCAAATTCTTGTAAAAACAACTTGTTCTGGGAAAAAGACATGAGTAATTTATTGAAAAATGAAAAAAAAAATTATAATAAGGAGAAATGACCAAATTTGAACATATCAAATATCAAATTAGGTCAAAAATTCTTTTTTACCTTTGATTTTACTGTTCTCCTCTCCTCTTTGATTTTTTTCCTCTTTTGGAGCATTTTTCGATCATTGATTTTGGGGGCTATGGGTGATCATTTTCAAAACTGTCTGGATCAGGTTGGTTGCTTCCTCCTCCTCATTATTTTCCATGTCTTTTTATTGCATTTAATTATTTATTTCTTGTGCTTAGGCTCCTTGAGAATCCCCTAGAGCGTCAAAATGGATCAACGTTCCCTCAAGGGATAGAGGGGAGCACAGATCATGATTTCAATGCCATGGTATGTGCATTGAGGGAGAAATAGTGCTCTGTTTTCTTCATTAAGGGATTGCTAGGCGTAGAATTTTTTTTTATTATTTTTAGGATAGAAAGAGGAAATGTTTTCCTTTGAAAACATAGCTAATGATGATTAATTGATGTATTTGAAGGTTTCATTCATAGATAAACATGATTGAATGGAAATAATGTGAGCCCGAGTTTGATGACATCGCTGCTTTACAAGACCCTCAAGCGAGGGTATCCTTATGCAATTGCGACTTTCTCAAGTAATTCAAACTTCAGAATATGAGGAAATAAGTGTTATTGCTCGAATACTTGATTGGTATATGGGATGATGGTGAGAAAGAATTATGAATATGATTGCATATGATTGAGATAGAGATGGATGATGTATATGTTTTGACGGGGTTCTCGAGGAGAGGGGTGCCCATACCTTTGTCCGAACACCTAGCTACTTTGTGACCAACCAAGGCATATGTTACCAAATACTACTTACCATGGTCATGATTGGTATGAGGAAGGATCGTTATAAAAGATGTGTTGTATCTATCTCTCTGATCCATTCTATTTTCTATCACCAAGTTGGAAAGAAGCACTAGTTCCCATATCGCTTCTAAATCCCAAATTTCTTATGCCATTCAATGCTTGGAACCTAGCATATTCAACTAGAGTGTAGGGTCGTGAGGAATGTTAGAGACAAGATATCCAAATGCAAAAATGGCAGGAAAAAATAGTTTGGATATGGTTCTTTCTTGGTCTCACTTTTTCTAGAGCGGATTCCATAGATGCAACCATAGGTTGCAATGATATCATGCCCTGTGATCGAACCTCGCATGGAGAGGTGGACTAGTCTTTCCCCCAGGTTGGGGAATGAGCCCTCAGACTTTACATTCATTGCCAAATTTTTCACATGGTGTTGGAGGCAGTTGGTGGTGATCGATGATTTCCCATATGCTGGGGTAGATTTCCAAGGTAGTGCATACTTGGTACTTCCTGAGGGTATACAGTGGGACGCATTAGGTAAGAAAGATCATAACCTTGTAACNTAACATATATATATATATATATATATATATATATATATATATATATATATATATTTGGTTGTACAATGAGGGATCTAAGTCATATTCTTTCATCATGCAGACACAGGTGCATCACATCCAATAGAGATGCCAACATTAGGGCATCATGGAGATGCATAGGCGACATAAGAGCATGATTTCATAGGGGGGGGACTTCGGAAGGTGGAGAGGAACCTATGGGGCTTGACCATGGGTGTTACACCCCTGCAGAGGCGAGATGTGCCTCTACACCTTTAGTGACATATAGTTGGGGTCTCTGAAGGCCTCAATCATTTTCTATGGCAGGTGGCAAGGGCGATAATGTTTTATGTAGAGAACAATGTGATACAGGGGGACAAGTAGAGTCCCTAGTCATTTTGTAGTGTTTATGATGATTCTATGGGAAGAAAGGCCCAAGTTTTTCCATGTTATGTACTTTTGTATGATGTATTTTGATAAAACAAAATCTATCAAGATTATATATATATAAATGAGTTTTGCAGTGGCTACCTATGTTGTATTTTTGTTTTATATGATGTTTTCTATACATATTGTTTATGTTTCAAATGTTTATCTATGCACAATATAACAATCTAACATGTAATTGACTAATGAATCCATGATCATGTTGAGTTCCCTCGATATGTGTTTATATTCAAGAAATTCAAAATACCTTTCAAGACGAAGAACCATTAGATGGAGATGTAGTAAAGTTGTGTTGTGAACAACGTACTCATGATTTAGTTGATAGACCATGAATGGATAATAGAGGTTGATAATAAATTGAGATATACCTAGAGAAGGGGCTTCAATTAAAATTCAAATGATGACATGATACTCTACAATGTTATTGGTTGCAAATATGAGGCAAATTCCTCTTGAACTCACTAACTCACCATAGTGGTATATGACCTAAGTTGTAGAAGCGATGTTCTGGGTATGCCGACTACCGCCATCCTCAAATCCAGAATAGATTGAAAAGGATGATGTTATCTGTGCATTCAAACACAAATAAAAGTATAAGAAGCTAAGGAGAAACTCGTGCATGCAAAAGAAAAGACACACCAAGTCAAAAGTATATAGTACAGTAATGTACAAAGAAAACATGCAATATATTCTATGCATAGTACTTCTTGAGCTAAAGCCCATTTTGGGGCTCACCGAGAGATATTCCATTGTAGTATACTAACTCATAGGAACATCTATATAGCACATGTTTTATGATGTACGGTATGTGCCACATGAGTTCTAATTTTCTTGCCCCCAATTTGTCATGATCTTGATCATAGACTATGACTAGATCTCCTTCTGTGAAAGTGCGAGGTTGGATGGACTTATCATTTTTATTTTTTATGCATTTTTTATACATCTCATTGATGAGAGCAGCATCGTGACGGGTTTCATTGAAATTGATTAGTTATAAGAATTGTTCCTCTTCAGAATAAGTATGGGTTAAGAGTTCTACGGTGATTTTCAATGAAGGGATATCACATTCGATCAATAGCACCACTTGTATCCTGTATACCAACTTGAAGGGTGTTAATATAGTTTTGGTTTTAACTGAAGTTCGATAAGCCCAGAGTGCATAGAAGAGCTACAAGTTCCAAGAGATTTTGTTCATTCCCACCATGATTTGAAGCATGGTCTTCGGGAATTTTTTGATGGCTCCAACTTGTCCATTTTCCTGAGGGTAGTAGGAGGATTATTTTTCATGGAGAAAACCTAACTTGGTGTGAAATTCACCCATCATCTAGTTCTGGAAACAAGATCCATGATCAGTTACAATAGCTTGTGGGCCACCGAATCGAGCGATGATATCGTTAAACAAAAAAATTCTTGTAGTGTGGCCATTGTTAATAAATGTAGGCATACACTCATCCCATTTAGTGAAATAATGGATGACAATGATAATATAACCATTCCCCCCAGTAGAGGTAGGCTTACATTACATAAAATCATTGCCCCATTTTTCAAAGGGGCTGATGGCGATAATGGGATGAAGTGGAGCTGGGTGGGTACGTGCTTTCTTTTGAAAGATATGACAAGGTGGGAATTGTTTAATGGCCTCAATGAAATATTTGAATATGGAAGGCCAAAAATAACCGACACATAATTGTTTTTGGGTTGTAGCCATCTCAGAAACATAAACACCACAAGTTCCAAGGTGACAATCATTTAAAACTTGTTCAGCCTCTTCATGGGTTAAGAAACATCGTAAGATAGTATCAATGTCAAGGCAGTAGAAAGTGTCACCAATGATAAGGTAACACTTTTAATGGTGTCTAATGCAACGTCATTCATCACGTGAAATGGTAGGCTAAAAGCATTGGGTTTGGAGATAGAGAGTAATATCTTCGTACCATGGATCAAAGATACTAATGAGGAACAATGATTCATTGAGAAGAGAATCACTGGGCTCAGTATCCTCATCAGTATGGGGAATATCACAAATTAATTCCACAAAAACCAATGATTTCTTAGCCTTGGATTTGGTAAACTTGAGATTGAATTCAGCTAAAAAATTTGCACCTAGTTGTATGTTTTCCACAATACCTTCATTAATTGATATGTCGACCGTAATCATGGAAGAGATGTTTCTGAAATTTCCTTTAAAGATGTTATCCTGAGTGAGTATGGGAGATTTGGGGGAGTCGATGATATTGCTAGGAAAGATAGAGGAAATATATTTCTCCATGTCATCCAAACTAGGAAAAAAGGATAAACGATGGTGTTTTTCATCCCATGGGGCCTCCTCGATACTAAGAATTTCCATAATAGATTCATCTAATGGAAAAATATGTAGGATGTAATCGAAAGTAGAGGATAGGGAATATAAATAGTATGCTAACAAGTAAGTAGTAGATGCCAGTAGATGTTCACCATATAGTAAGGAGAGGTAGACTGGATGACATAATATTCAGCCTCTGTAGGACTAAGTGGCATGGTGTCACCTAGTGTATCAAATTCTAAGGGACTAGGCATGATCCATGGATCATATGATTCGAAGGATTGATGTGCCATATTCAAGATCATACAAACCATTGTGATGTGTTGTGTAGTGGGAGGAAGAGGTGTGGGAAAGGTACCCATGAGTGAAGAGTCTTTTAAGAGACCTACCCAACACTTTCATAAGTGAATTTTGAGTCTCCCAGGAAAGAAATGTTATTGTTCGTTTGAGTGTGAGCATCAGGGGTACATTAATCTAACTGATTTATGGTCACAATTTTACCTTGATGAGTGAATTAGATGCATTTGAAAACTAGTGAAGCGATGATGGTCATAGCATAGAACCAACTTCTCCCTAGAAAAAAGTTATAAGCAAGGAGAGGATCGACTACTTTGACATCTACAGAAACAATTTTTCCTTCCAGTTGAACGACTAAGGATTGTAATAATACATAAGGTTGAAAACCTCTTCCATATATTTCTCATAACATGGTGGGATATTGAAGAAGAATAGGTGATTTAAGGCCTTTCCATCAAGCCAAGGACATGACACATGTGGATTCCCCCTCGTCCAACTTTGTGCGATGAATATGTTGATTATGGACAATGACATCGATTCGGAAAGTAAGTTGGTGAGAGAGTTGTGATTTAAATTTATCTAGGTTAAACATAGTATTATTGGATGACTTGGGATCTATAGCTATGATGGCTACCAAGAGAGTCCTTCTTTGTCTAGGGAAATGTTGTAGAACTTCGAGAACTGACATAATGCAAGGTGCTTGAACCAAATATTCAACAATGTTGTAGTTTTGAGTAGCACGTGAGTTAGGATTAAAGGTAGAATTTTGAATTGTTCTCTTGGGTGGATGTAGAATAGAGTGAAATATATCTTTCTCAATCTAGAGTGGTCCATATGGAGGAGTAATAGTAGTGGGATGTGGATCCAATGTAGTACCATTTGTTACTTTCTCCTTATCAGGTTTACCTGGAGGTGTTTCATATGTCATGGTATGAGTGGTCAAATCTATCCCATTGAACATGTAAATGAGTGTGCTCGATGAAGCTTCCTTGTTAGGAGGATGATTTGAATTACCTCCTGTCAAAGGTGCAGTGATTTGTGCAACCAGTGACTCTTGTTGTGGAAAAGGATGTGTCAATACAATGGGTTGAGAATTTCCTTTAAAAATTTTGGAAACTTCATATTGATGAGGACAATCTCATGTGTAGTGATCTTCACCACAAATGAGGCATGGAAATTTTGGTTTTCACTATGGTTGTTTCTCAGTAGAAGGTGTTTGTGTTTGTGTTTTTTCATTTTTAGTTTGATTATTGTTTTTATTGGTTTTACTCTTGGTTTTCTTTTCCCCCCCTGACAATTGAATAGAAGCATATTGAACTACATTCACCTCGGATACTTAAGTTGGGGTGGATCTTGATGAGAGTGAATTCGATCTAGTAGTAGGGGTAGTGATTGAATGATTATTCATGTCGATCGACTGTGAACTGAACTGGGTTTTGACGAAACCAATAAATCCATCTGCATGAGCGGTGGAAGATGGTTTTGATGGATCAGTTGATGGACATGCAGTGTTTGGAATAAATTCATACAAAGTACCAGATTGGGAATAAACTAATTCCATATACTGGGCATGAGCAATGGATTCCTCATCTGTAATGACAACACCCATGGCTACATCACAAGCAATAAGAGGTAAAAGATATTTGGTGAACCATTCAACCAGTAATTGGTTAGGAATGGTTTCTTTGGTCAATCGTCGTCATCATATCCATTCATGAATATGATCATAAATATGTACGGAGTTTTTCTGACAAGGTGAGGTCAAAAGTTTCGTGTTGGTTTCGTAGCAGATAGGTAATTGGAAGTGCATGAGAAAATCCATGGAAAGAAAATTAAAATCTTGAAAAGTTTCACATTGTAATTAAATGTACCATTTAGTTGTTGTACCCATAAGTGTATGCTAGAAAAGATGTAACCACATAGAATCATCCACTAGTGAATTTGATGAGAACCAAATATGAAAGGTCATAATGTGGTTATTAGGTTCTTCACCAGGTTTACCATCAAATTTCAAAATATTGGAAGGTAACTTGGAAGGAATGACTAGCCAAAAAGGGGCGTGTAATATGGGATCGTCGGTTAATCATGATAGATCCAGTAGATATAGAGTATCTAAGAATGGTAGCTTTTGATTGACCTAAGGATGATACTGGTGTGGCATAGGAACACCAGTAGGACTGTAAACTGGTTGTGGTGGATAGTTATAGCCAACAGGTCCTCCCATATGTTGTCGATGTTTACCAAAAAAAATAGGATTCAATTTTTGAGGAATGTGCATAAAAGGAGAAGGGAAACCCATTTTTCCCTAGGGAGGATAGCCAATGTAACCTAGGGGAGCATAGTGTCGAGCGCTCAACACACCCTAAAATATTTTATGAAATTCTATCACTTTTGGGTACCACTTGTTTTCTTGTTTTTTTTTGTCTGAATCGAGTCCACTGTGGAGGGATTGATAAAAAAAATTTCATATATTTTCATCGATCAAAGTGAATTTCTTTGAACCTATCAATATGAGAACCTTTGTGTCTGAAAGAACTTGGAATTTTAACTATGAATCTAAAACTAAAATTATGACTAGAGCAAATGTGTTTAGCGTCGAAAAAATCCAAGCAGGTAAATGACCACACAGTAATGATAATCGTTGATTGTTGATGTACCATCGACATCAGTAAAAGGCGGAGTAAGTTTGCGTTATTTATTTTCCACGAAGAGTCCGGAGATAGTCGATCCCCATCGACGTCAGTGAAATTTGAGAGAGATAAACATTGACAAGAGTCATGATAAACCTATGATAGTCGATGATGGATGCGCTTGTTCGGGGTCGGTGAAATATCAAAGGGTCGAATCATTGAAATTTATGCATGAACACATCATCGATAACCGACCCCCGATGCACTTTTGACATCGACAATTTTTGAGGGAGTTAATCCGAGAGCACTTGGTTAAGATTATCGTCAACCGTTGATCCTTGATATATTTTCAAAGTTGGTAGAACATGATCTGCTGTTAAAATGATTAGCTAAGGAAAATTCCCCGATTCTGAATGACATTATTAAACAAAGACAAAAGTTTCAAGTGCCATTTGTCTTTGCCGCATAAGGGATTTTGTATAGTCTAGTTTCGTCCTGAATCACCTTAAGGTTTTTTTTGTTCTAGTCATACTTTTGAGTGAGCTTTTCCACGTCATCTCTGTACGAAAAGATGGATTGACGTCAGATATTTTTCTCAGATATATCAATGAATTTAAAGAGAAGCCCTGACTTCTGATCCACTAGTTAGATGAGAGAAACGATGGGATGTTTTTAGCACAATATAGCATCAGATCTTGTCATTTAATAGGCTAGTTAATGTTTCACTCCACACACATTATAACCCCATGTGTCGATTGAACAGTGGGAATTTGAAATCTCTGATAGAAAATGTTATATCCCATGCCCACATCGTCGACCCATGATTGAATTTAATTTTAAACATAATGAAGATCTGGCGACGGATTTTGTAGAACCGCACTCATATCTCGAATTGAATAGTTGATGCGACAAGGTAAGTTCATATCTGTTTAAATCACAAAAACAACTTTGAACACTTTCATTTTTCATAGAAGTTTCCATTTCCAGAGCATCCAAGGAAGTGAAGAAAGCATCTCGAGACTGTGTTGATTCTTAGACCTTCAAAACCAAGTTAAGCTAGCAACAAAGGTATGTGTTAAATTTTACTAGTTTAGAGATCATAAATTGTTATATATGATCATTTTGTCTTTTACACAATGTATAACTATGTTATAGCTGTAGGAAAAAATGCCTCCAAGGAAACCAATGACCAGACGCTCGTCGAAAGGACCAAAGTTAAAGGAGAAAAAAAATGGTTAGGATTCTTCTCCCAGCACTGCAAGGTAGTTGGAATATGCTCCCAGGGTGGAGCCGGTTATTAAAACCTTGACCAATAAAGCATTCATTGAACCCCTAGTTTTTGGAAATATAGAAGTGACCACTAGATCCAAAACAACTCTCCCATAGTGGGGAGATATATTCAACAAAATCAACTGGGAGGATTACCCAGAATATATCTCACACAATGCCCCATATGTAAGGGCGCTTGATGACCAGGTGTTCTGATGCAGGAGCATCCCTCACGACAAGCGAGCCAACGTGGAAGAGAAAGACAGCTGGAAGACATCCAGCGCAAGTTTTTGAATTCTCCCTTGAAGTTGATGCTTCAAGCATAAATGAGATCATTTAATGAAGGCACCTTGGTAAAAATGTAATCAGACCTTGAGCGCCCCGCTCTCGTCTGAGATAGACAGAGGCATTTATAGTAGTAAATGTAGGTAGGTAGATTTGAATATTAGATTAGACAGTTTTAGAAGAAAGAGGGAAAACAAATATAGACACCCTCATTGTATATTGTAACATAGTTCAGGAAGATTTAGAAGAATCCAGAGCATAGGAGAGAAGTAGAGAACTGTAGAAGAATGCCCATGTACAGATCTTGAATTAATAGAAGAAATTGATTCAGATTCATGGCTGTCGTGTTATTCTCTGTGTATGTGTGTTGAATGCTATGCTCATGAGTATTTACTTCCTATTATGCATTTGCTATTATGATGTGTGTATGATTTCATGTGTTGAGATTGAAATCTGAGGGGAAGTGGAATGAGTTACAATTGTTTCTCTATCTGAGCGAGGATTCCTGCAAGGAGTGCGTGCAAAGAACCTCTTCAAGGTTGAAAGTAATTGAGGAAAGATCAGGAAGGATAGGCCTCTGAGTTGATGAAGATAATCATAGGTAAGTGCGACTTAAAGTTGCAAGGACATTGCAGGTTGGCGAGTGGGTGAGCCAGTCTCGTAAGGAAGCATTTAGTCACCCCGTGGATTTACGAAAAGGAGGAACAGACAGACGAAATCCTTTGAGGAGGTTTCGCGAAGTTCCATGGGCCATTGGATCTCATGGAGGTAAGAGGAGGTTACGGCTACATCAGAATCCAAGCTTGAAAGGTTGGTGAACCATTGGATCAGCAGCTGAACTCCCGTCAACCGTTAGATCTGGTAGGAGGTACACCGGGGTTAAGCCCTAGCGAGCAGAGGAGAATCCATAAAAATTCATCGGGATATTGAATTTATTGGGAATTCTGGAAGTGAAGAAATCTTTCCGCTTGGAATCGCGATCCTTGATATCCCGACAAGATCAGAACCGTTGTTGTTGAGGACATGTGTCAAGAGATACTAAGAAGCCGGGGTTCAGAGAATCGAGGTTTCTGAGAACAGGAAACACTTGCCACTTGGAATCGTGAAACACGATATCCCGATGGAAGGGTCGTGTGGGCCACAGTCAAGGTTAGTGGGGGACAGGTGGCATAGTATCGGGGATCAAGAAAAGGTAAGTCCTAAGTCCATTGACATCAGGATTCGTGATCCTGCGAATCCCGAAATCCCAATAGAGGCGTTGAAGCAGGGGTGGAAAGGTCAACCCGCATGTGCGCATAGGCATATCGTCATATCGAAAATCGGGGATTAGCCAGGTGATTTATTTTCGACAACATAAGTTGTGAAATCCCAACGGGAGGATTCCCGATAGGACCGGTAAATCATTGGTCACTACCCACCGGGTTTTGGGGTATTTTGAAGCACGAAGTGCGCGACCAGAGGATTCACGAAATCTCGAGGTCTGATTTCCCGATCATTAAGGGGGATCAGTGGAAGAGTGTTGTGGGTAAGGAAAATTCTCGATAGGGAATTAGAGGAACCTTTGAGTTCTTTGGGCCAGGAAAGAAGTAAAGGATCCTGTGAGCGGACGTTCCCCTGGGTGGCGCGCCCTACGTCAAGTGGTATCATAGCATAGAAAAGCTTATTTTCTTTCTGTAGAAGATAAAAAGGGAAATTCACCATGCCACCAAGGAGAAGGGGTAGACAATCACCCAATCCAGGGGAGGAAAGGGAAATGTCCAGAGATAGGCAAGCACAGAATCCAGACATGGAGAGAGGAATGTGAAATCTTCGTGCCAGAATGGAGGACATGGAGATAAGAGAAAGGTGCAAAGATGATGCAAGAGATATCAGTGAATCCAAAAATGAAGATGATGTTGGACATGGAAAATAAGAAATCCCAATGGAAGATGCAGTGGGTGAACGCTTACTTAAATCTATTGCAAGGATGAGTACCAAGGTAAAAATGGATATTCCAGTTTATGAGGGAAATTTGGATGGGGAAGAGCTTCTAGATTGGATTAGATCTCTAGACACTTACTTCGACTATGAAAATATTGAAGAGGATAAGAAGGTTAGGCATGCTATCATGAGATTAAAAGGACATGCAGCCTTGTGGTGGGATGAACTACAAGCTGACAGGCGTTGCCAAGGAAAGCATAAAATTAAGAGCTGGGACAGGATGATTGCCAAGATGAAGGAAAAATTTATTCCCAGGGACTATCAAATTTCTCTGTTCAGGAGGATGCAGAACCTGAGACAGAAGCTGATGACAGTGAAGGAATATACTAAGGAATTATACAGGTTGAATATCAGGGCAGGTCATCGCGAAAGCAATGAAAAAAAAGTGGCTAGGTATATGAATGGCCTGAGACATGAGATTCAAGATGAAATGAGTATGGAAACCATCCGAACGGTGGAGGATGCTTACCTTTTAAAGCTGAGGATAAGCTGAGCCGAAAGAAAAGTTAAAGAGGTCAAGGCAGAAGTCAGCCCAGAGGCAAGACAGTTGCCCAGGAAAGAATTCAGAAGCCCAGACATGACTGGAAGAAACCTCAGACTCAGACAGAGAGAGGTGGAAGTTCACAGAGAGGGTGATATTCTGAGAATATAGAACAACATACTGAGCAGAGAGGAGGATATGCTGATAATGATAGGTTTCCTCATACCAGAGGTAGAGGAAGAGGAAGAGGTGGAGTAATCACTTGCTTCACATGTGGAAAGAATGGGCACAGGTTGTTCGAGTGTCCGGAGAAAAAGAAAGAAACTGGAGAGACTCAAATCGCCGAGGAACAGAGACGAGATATTGAGGTAGAATATGTTGAAGGTGGAAGGTCGCTAGTGATGCGAAAAGTCCTTTTGACACCAGAAAAGGAGATGGAGAATTCAGCGCAGAGGAACAGTCTTTTTAGGACTGCTTGCAAGACCAAGGGTTGGGCATGCAAGGTTATTGTGGATAGTGGAAGCACAAATAATCTCGTTTCAACCAAGATGGTAGAAAAGTTGGAGCTGGAGACAACTAATCACCCAAATCCATACAAAGTTTCATGGCTATAGAAGGGACATCAGGTAAATGTCACTAAACAGTGCTTAGTTGACATCAAGATAGGAGGATATAATGATAAAATTTTATGTGATGTTATTCCTATGGATGTTTGTCATCTATTGTTGGGTAGACCATGGCAATATGATAGAAATGTGATTCATGATGGGAGAATGAACACATACACCCTGAAGAAGAATGGGAGAACCCACATGTTGCATCCAATTGAGGATAAGGAGGCGAAACTGAAAGTAAGCAACACAATACTTCTCATGAGTGGGAAGGAACTTCTTACAGAAGTTAAGAAGAAGGAGGATCCACAATTCTTTGTGGTCAGAAAACCAAGAATTGTTCTAACTAGCACAAGAATGGATGATTTTCCAGAAGAAGTTCAGGGACTGCTGGAAGAATTCGCTGATATTGTAGTGGATGAATTACCTCATTCGTTTCCCCCAATGAGAAGTGTGAGTCATCAGATTGACCTCACCCCATGAGCTAGTTTTCCAAACAAATCCACTTACAGATTGATGCCACAGGAGAATGAAGAAGTTAAAAGACAGGTCCTGGAGTTGTTGGACAAAGGTTTGGTCAGGGAAAGCTTGAAGTCCTGAAGGAGTTCATCGGGAAATTTGTCATCGTATATCTGGATGACATATTGATTTTCAGTAAGACAAAGGCTGACCATCTGAAGCATTTGGCTATTGTAATGAAGAAGCTACAACAAGAGAATTTTTTGATAAATATGAAGAAGTCCTCATTTATGAAGACAGAGCTCATTTACTTGGGATTTGTTATCTCAGCAAATGAATTGAGGATGGATCCAGATAAGGTGGAAGTAATCAAAAAATGGTCATCACCGAGGAAAGTATTTGATGTGAGGAGTTTTCACGGTTTGGCTAGTTTCTACCGGAAATTCATCAGGAATTTCAGTGGAATTAGTGCAGCAATGATGGATACACTGAAGAAAAGACATAAATCTTTTCACTGGACTGAAGAGGCTGAGAAGAGTTTCAATTTGTTGAAATGGAAGATTACGGAACAACCAATTCTGGTGTTATCGGATTTTCAAAAGACATTTCAGGTAAAATGTGATGCAAGCGGGTTTGCCATAGGAGCGGTCTTGAGTCAGGAGGATAGATTGATTGCATATTTTAGCGAGAATTTGAATGAGGCAAAAGAAAAGTACTCCACGTATGATAAGGAATTTTATGCCATCATACAGGCATTGAAGAAATGGAGGCACTATTTGATTCTGAAGGAATTTGTTTTATATAGTGATAACCATGCATTATAGTTTGTGACTCAACAGGAAAAGTTGAACCAGAGGCATGTTAAGTGGGTCGAATACATGCAGAATTTTACATTTGTAATTAAGCATATTTCTGGTACTGCTAAGAAAGTTGTTGATGCTTTGAGCAGGAAGTGTTTGATGTTGCAGGAGTTCAAAGTCAGGATGTTAGGCTTTGATGATCTCAAAGACATGTATGCAGATGATCAGGATTTTAAAGAAGCGTATGAAGCAGCTAAGAATCCAGTTCTCAGGGATCGTAGAAAATGGAGTGAATACATGATCCAGGAAGGATTGCTATTTAAAGGCAATCAGCTGTGTATTCCAAATTGCTCCATGAGGGAGAATTTGTTAAAAGAGAAACACAGCAGAGGATTGGTCAGACACTTGGTCATGACAAGACCTTTGAAAAGCTGAGTGAGTCATACTTTTGGCCAGGGATGCGAGCAGAGGTCAAGAGGTTTGTAGACAGATGCCGGATTTTCCAGCATTCAAAAGGAAAGAAACAGAATGCAGATTTTTATCAGCCATTGCCCATACCAGAGAGGCCATGGGAGGCGATCAACATGGATTTTTTATTGGGATTGCCAAGGATGCAAAGAGCATTTGATTTAATCTTTGTGGTGGTGGATAGATTTTCCAAGATGGAACATTTTATCCCATGTCAGAAAACCAGTGACGCGAGTCACATCGCAAATCTATTTTTCAAAGAGATCGTTCGACTTCATTTCTTACCCGGGAGTATTGTTTCAGATAGAGATACAAAGTTCTTAGGACACTTTTGGAGGGCATTATGGAAGAAGCTGGGAACTAACTTGATGTTTAGTTCTTCTTATCATCCTCAGATGTATGGACAAACATAAGTGGTCAACAAAAGTCTGGGAGACTTGCTGAGAAGCTTGGTGATAGAGCACCATAGCAGTTGGGACAATATATTGCCATAGGTAGAGTTCACATACAATGATTCAGTGAACAGGAGCATAGTTCGAAGTCCATTTCAAATTGTGTATGGAGTGCAGCCAAGAGGAGTTTCTGAATTGAGGGATTCAGAACAGACTGCTACTAGGAGCGCTAGTGCAGAAGAATTTGTTGAGGCAATGAAAGAACTTCACAGCTAGGTGAAGGAGCGGTTGCTAAAAACAAGCCAGGAATATAAGCACAGAGCCGATCAGCATAGAAGAAAACCTCAGTTTGAGGTTGGTGATTTGGTTCTGGCACATTTGAGGAAAGAAAGGTTCCCAAGAGGAACATACAATAAATTAAAAATGAAGAAAATCGGACCGTGTAAAGTCTTGAAGAAGATGGGAGAAAATGCTTATGAGATTGAGTTACCCGATGGGATCGGAATATCTCCGACATTTAATGTTTCTAATTTATATCCATATAAATATGATAAAGTAGGAGTAGAAAGTGATGAGAAACCAGAGGTCCATTGGAAGAAGCATATGCCAGTTGCAGAAAATCCACAGATGGAACATGTACTGAATAAACGAGTAGGTAAGAAAACCAGAAGGAAAGAATATTTTAAATATTTGGTCAAGTGGAAGGGCCATCTAGTTGAATATGCCAATTGGAAGACTAAAGAAAATATTCTAAAACATGGACAGACCATGCAGGAGCTCATGGATAGGAGCCCATGCAAATTTTCAAGCGAGGGAGTATGATGTAGGAGCATCCCTCATGACAAGCAAGCCAACGTGGAAGCAGAAGACAACTGGAAGACATCCAGCACAAGTTTTTGAATTCTCCCTTGAATTTGATGCGTCAAGCATAAATGAGATCATTTAATGAAGGCACCTTGGTAAAAATGTAATCAGACCTTGAGCGCCCTGCTCTCGTCTGAGACAGACAGAGGCATTTATAGTAGTAAATGTAGGTAGGTAGATTTGAATATTAGATTAGACAGTTTTAGACGAAAGACGGAAAACAGATATAGACACCCTCATTGTATATTGTAACATAGTTCAGGAAGATTTAGAAGAATCCAGAGCATAGGAGAGAAGCAGAGAACTGTAGAAGAACACCCATGTACAGATCTTGAATTAATAGAAGAAATTGATTCAGATTCATGGTTGTCGTGTTATTCTCTGTGTATGTGTGTTGAATGCTATGCTCATGAGTATTTACTTCCTATTATGCATTTTCTATTATGATGTGTGTATGATTTCATGTGTTGAGATTGAAATCTGAGGGGAATTGGAATGAGTTACAATTGTTTCTCTATCTGAGTGAGGATTCTTGCAAGGAGTGCATGCAAAGAACCTCTTCGAGGTTGAAAGTAATTGAGGAAAGCTCAGGAAGGATAGGCCTCTGAGTTGCTGAATATCAACATAGATAAGTGCGACTTAAAGTTGCAAGGATGTCGCAGGTTGGCGAGTGGATGAGCCAGTCTCATAAGGAGGCATTCAGTCACCCCGTGGATTTACAAAAAGGAGGAACTGACGGACGAAATCCTTTGAGGAGGTTTCACGAAGTTCCGTGGGCCGTTGGATCTCACAAAGGTACGAGGAGGTTACGGCTACATTAGAGTCCGAGCTCAAAATGTTGGTGAACCGTTGGATCAGCAGCTGAACTCCCATAAACCATTAGATCTGGCAGGAGGTACATCGGGGTTAGGCCCTAGCGAGCAGAGGAGAATCCCTAAAAAGTCATCGGGATATTGAAGTTATCGAGAATTATGGAAGTGAAGAAATCTTGCCACTTGGAATTGTGATCCACGATATCTCAACAAGATCAAAACCATTGTTGTTGAGGACACGTGTCAAGATATCCCGAGAAGTCAGGGTTCGGAGAATCAGGGTTTCTGAGAACAGGAAACACTTGCCGCTCAGAATCGCGAAACACGATATCCCGACGGAAGGGTCGTGTGGGCCACATTCAAAGTTAGTGGGGGACATGTGTCATAGTATTGGGGATTGGGAAAAGGTAAGTCCCGAGTCCATTGGCATCAGGATTCACGATCCCACAAATCCTGAAATCCAGACAGAGGGATTGAAGCAGGGTTGGAAAGGTCAACCAGCACGTACGCATAGGTGTATCGGCATATCAGAAATCGGGGATCAACCAAGTGAGTTATTTTCGACAACATAAGTCATGAAATCCCGACTGGAGGATTCCCGATAGGACCAGTAAAGCGTTGGTCACTACCCATCGGGTTTCGGGGTATTGTGAAGCACGAGGTGCGTGACCAAAGGATTCACGAAATCCCGAGGTTCGATTTCCCAATCATTAAGGGGGATCAGTGGAAGAGTGTTGTGGGTAAGGAAAATTCCCGATAGGGAATTAGAGGAACCTTTGAGTTCTTTGGGCCAGGAAAGAAGTAAAGGATCCTACAAGCAGACATGCCCCTGGGTGGCACGCCCTGCGTCATGTTCCCGAATATCCGACGGTCATAATTGCACATGGTATCCTATCGAACTCCAATTTTCCCATGCATTGAGATTTTGGGTTGGCTGATTGATCATACATACACTCATCAATGCCTCATTAATGACAAGAATGGTGGGTGTGTCGGGGTTTTTCTCCCAACAAAGTTTCATAAGTACTATAAAATCAAGGACCCAGAGGAGCACGTGAAAACAAACCTTTTGGTTAGGTTCTATGAACTACATGACACTAGCCAATTAATGGCTTCCTGGTCAAAGGAAGACAATAAATTCATGAACTGGAGCAATGGCTGGTACAGGACAGTGAACTTGAGGGAGTCATATATCTACTTGATGGCTCTAATCTGTCGAATGTATGAAGAAAAGGACTGCTCCAAGTTCTAAGAAGCATGGATGCCCCTGGAATAAACTGTGGTGATCTTCAAGGGTAGCTTCAACTAGGGATAAATTATCTCCATGCAATTGAGCATCATTATAAAGTAGGCTCAGACGCTGAAAGAAGGAGAAGCACTTGCTTTCCACATGGCCTCATTCCTGCTAGATGTAATCTGCGTGAGGAATGTATTCACTGGGATGAATTTGAGTTGGCACATTGCAGAACTGCATGTTCATGTCTACTTAAACATATTATGGAAAAACAGGTATAAAAAATATTATTCCCTTATTTGTGATGAATTCATTAATTGATTTTGTTTCATTGTATTTAAAAAGGAATTCCCAAGGCTATCTGTAGCAACCAAGAAAATGATATCGAAGCTAGGCCACTGGTAACTAGATGAAAAAACAATGTATATCAGGGTGTTTGGGGCCACCGAAGAACCACATTTACTCCCTACTCATGTCCCATATCGACTCATTGTAGGATAAATCTGTTATCAGACTATCCTGGAGGGCTATAAATCTACTTTCATCAAAGACAAGAAACAAGCATTTATACTCTACGACTTCCATGTGGGGTTTTATTTAGTGAAGGAAATTTATCAATCTAAACAAGAGGGTTTGATTTAGATTGAATTTAGGTTCTCGATAGGCTAGTTTCGCAAGCATGACCCTAAAGTCCTACTCCACCAACACGCTTCACAAGTATCGTCCTATTGGCCATATGCGCATGACAAGTTTGAGGATGAAAATTTTACAGAATGCACTCAGGATTGGGAGGAGGTAATACAAAGGAAATCAAACCCAAACATGATCATGTTCAAATCCATGAGCATGGATGATAAGGTTGAGACAACAGAGTAGCCAACTCAAGAATCTCTCAGGGTCAGAGAGGAAATTAGAGTAGCGGAGACCATATAGGCACAAAGGAGGGGCTTGATGCTACTAGAAGGAGCCTAAAGAGTTATTGACCAGTTAGAGAACAATCTTGAACTCATAGAAATGAATAGGATCCCCTCAAATGACCCAATCACAATCAAAGAAGAGAAAAGGGGATTAGAGTCAATTCAACTAGAGGAAATCGCTAGTTCAGAAAACCCTAGCACTCCATCAGAACAGATCAGATCACCGGGGACCATTCCAACCTAGCCTGAGGTTTTAAGGACACTAGGTGAAACAAATGTACCAAACCCCCCTATTTGATTTAATAACCATCTATGATGATGAGAAGAGTTCAAAGTTATCCCTAATAACTCTAGTACTGATTACTGAGGAGAAGGAACCTAAGAAAGTATCTTCCCCAAGTCTAGAAGCTTCAATTCAAAACCTTCCACAGAGTGACCATGAGGTTGAAATTTTCTTAGACACTAAGTTACTCGACATGTCAGAGACCTTGAAAGACAACTCAAGGGATGATCTAGGATTCGGTGGTTGAAAAGAGGAGGTTCAATAGCATGCAATTGACACCTTGACAAGTGATTACCAAGTAAGTACTGAACCTATACCTGGTTCTTCAAGTTTGTTTGATGTTGTTGCACAACTGAGAGGGGGGTGGTGAATCAGTTGTTACCGTGCTTAAACAATTATGATTCTTTTAAAAACTTTTCAAGGCACTCAATGATGATGATAATAATGCAGGGAAATAAACAATGGCACATTTAGCATCAGTCACATATATGAGAAATACAGAGACAAATATTTCCCGAGGAAACCCATACAGGGTAAAAACCTCTTTTTCTTTATATGATAAGTAATAGTTACATTCTTTACATTATCATACATATGAGCACCAAATCATAATGAGGCTACAACCTCAGTTTTGTAAGCTGCTACTTGCTGAGAGCACCAACTCTCTGTTTTCTCTAGTACCCAATAGAAGGAAGCACCAACTCCATGATTTCTCTAGCACCAACTCCCTATGTTCAAGCACCCACTTGAACCTCTGAGGACACCAGTCCTCCCTAGCACCTCCCAACCACCCTGAATTATAAATACTTTGTTACTAAAACTTATTACAGTGATATAAAGTTATTCAATGGCTTACCAGCCTTGTCACTGTTCTATTACACTGCTCTTCCCTATCTGCATCAGTGTCTTCTGCACACCCCTTGCACTTCCTGTTCTTCTGCCTTTTATTCTCTCTGTGCCATATCCTTTCAATGCAACATTCCTATACTATGCATTTCTGCTCCTGTTCTCTGCCTCCTTGCACACCCCTGAATTCTCCTCCACAGCGACAACCCTTATCTCTTCTTTGTTCAACATTCTTATAGTCTCTATTGTCTTTGTGCATGCAATATTCGCAATGCCTCTGTATGCTCACTCTGTTTTGAATTCCTCCACATCTCGAGTGCTCTGCATCATCATCATCGCGACTCTTCAACTTCTTCAACAGTTATTCCCACGCGTTCAGCATCATTGGGTGTTCTGTCTAGATTTCTCAGCTTCTCTGGCAGTTGAGGCTCTTCGTCTGCTCTATCTTTGATGAGCTTATCCTTTCTATTTTCAGCTACAGAATTCAATGCTCATCCACCTATCAATCCCTCTAAGAGTTGTCTTCCTTTACTGGACAAAGCTTGGAGACTCTTCATCTCCTTTGGCGATCACACAGAAGTCTCTTCGAATCTTCTGGCAGAAACCATCAATGGTTTCTAGCAGTTACACTGTGAAGCGCAACATTAGCCCTCCAATCATACTCAGATTCACCTGCACCGTTGGATTGGCTCCATGGGATCCTGCACTCATTTCGGCATTTCAACATTCAACAATTCGGCATTCGTGTGACCAAGTGTCTCTACACTCACATACGCGATCTCCAAAGCTCCAATACAGAGATTTTTTGTGCTATCTCCTTCCTCTATATGACCATGGTCATGACCAAGCTCTTATGTATAAAGTGATTTTTGTGAATTCGTGTTTCGTGAATCTGGAGATGAGGCATCTTGACTCTCCAAGTCATGATCTCCAAAACCCTGAAATGGAGCTTATCTGGACTGACTCCTTCCCTTCTCGTGACCATCGGTGGTGACCATAGACTGTGCCAAAAAAGCGCTTCATATTTAGTGAGTTTCCACACCATGCTCCATTGACACCAAGTCAACGAAATTCCAATTGCTTGCCACTTGTCTTATGATTTGACAGTTCAGATCTGATCTTGATTTGACAGTTGCAATTAACTCGTGATTTTGCATCTCACGAGTTCTTTGATGGAGGTTCTTGTCACTCCGACTTGCGATAGGCATTATTCCTAAATAAAGTTGGATCGACGGTCTAGATCACACCTTGATCTGACGGCTGCGTTTAACTCGCAATATCACATCTCACGAGTTCTTAGATGGAGATTCTCGTCACTCCAAGTCGCGATACACAAAACCCTGAAATGGAGTCTTTGACATGCTCTGATCTTCTGCCATGTGTCCCTCTTGGATCAACGGTCAAGATTTTATCGTGATCTCGCATATCGTGAGTTTGAATCTCTTTCCTTTGAATTTCATGACTTGCAAAACTCCGAAGTGGAGTCTTTGTGGTGCTCTGATCTTTCGCCACGCATCCTCTTGATCAATGGTCAAGATCTTGTCGTGATTTCACATATCGCAATCTCGACATTCCTGTGCTATTGTTTCTTGACTCTCCAAGTTGTGAGTCATGAAACCCCGAAGTGATGTAACCCTGCTGACATCACACATGGATTGACATGTGTCGAATAACTACCATGTGTCACTCTGATTCGTGACTTACATGTGCCTAAAATGTCGAATCAGTTTGACACTTGTCATTGCTTGGTTGTGCCACATGTTCTTAGTTGACATGGTTTGATGACGTGATTTGAATCGACGGTCCAGATGTGATCTTGATTCAATGGCTCAGATCATATTGCAATTTCCCATATTGCGATTTCGACAGTCCTGTGGTATTGTTTCTTGCCTCTCCATGTTTCGATTCGCAAAAATCTAATTCGCGAACTCGCTTCACCTTGAAATTTTAAAGATCATGCAGATTCTCATGGATCCTAAGATGGTCGTTCCTCGCACTCGGATGTAATGCCCAAGATCTATCCTCCATATCTTCGCACTCTTCTTGTCTACATTGAGATCTGACAGCCATCAGGAATTCTGTATTGTTGATCCAACGATCATTGTTGTTGCTCCTCCCTGATTATCACTATGCTGTTGATCATCGTTGTTGTAATTGCCATCAATTAAAAGCATACCCTACCTATAAAACATGCCAACAATCTCCCCTTTTGGCATTGATGGTAACAAAGCCACCTAGGTTCTTTTCTCCCCCTTTGACATCAATGTCAAAGAAAACACGCTCCCCCTGAGCTATTTCATTAATTTTAGGAGGTATCAGATATGAAACCAATATAGGACTCCCCCTAACAGGATGGACTCTCTTAGATGTGAGACAAGATGACACCCATGTTCTGTCTGAGATATTCAAATGGTGTCTTGGCTAGGGGTTTAGTAAAGATGTCTGCAATTTTTTCTGTGGTGGGAATGTAATGGACCTGAACAATCTAATTGGTCACCTACTCTCTCAGAAAATGATATCTTATGGGAATATGCTTGGTATTGGAGTGGAGGACAGGATTTTTAGACAAACTGATGGCACTAGTGTTATCATAATGAATTGGGATCGGTGCAGTGTATTTTACCTCCAAATCTGAAAGTGTTTGAAGCATCCATAATACCTGAGTGCAATAGCTAGCAGCAACAATGTACTCTGCCTCTGTGGTTGATTAAGAAATGGAGCCTTTATTTTTACTAAGCCAGGCTACTAAGGAGTCACCCAGGAAAAATGCTCCTCCACTGGTGCTTTTTCTGTCATCAACACAGTTTTCCCAATCTGCATCTGAATAAGCAGTCAGTTGAAGATTTTGATTTTTGGGATACCACAGACCATAATTTATTGTTTCTTTCAAATACCTAAATATCCTTTTGACAGCTTGAAAATGACTCTGTTTAGGTGCAGCCTGATATATTCCTACCATTCCTACAACATGCACTATGTCTGGGTGAGATGTTGTGATGTACAGAGGTTGCCTATCATTGATCGATATGACCTTTGATCAACATTAGGTGAATCATCATCCTTGCTTAATTTACATCCAGTTACCATAGGTGTACCCACAGGTTTAGAATCTTCCATCTGAAACCTTTTCAACGTTTCTCTTAGATATTTTTCTTGAGAAATGAACATCCCTTCGGACCTCTGAGTAATTTGCAGACCAAGAAAAAATGGCAGTTCTCCTATCATAGACATTTCAAATTCAGACTCCATGGAAGAAGCAAACCATTGTACCAATGAATCCTTATTACATCCAAAGACGATGTCATCTACATAGACCAATACGATGAGAAAATCATTATCTTTTGTTTTAATATACAGATTGTTGTTAGTTGTTCCTCTCTTGAACCCTTTGTCTTTGATATACATATCCAGTCTATGATACCAGGCTCAAGGGGCTTGTTTTAAACCATATAAATATTTATTCAGCTTTCATACTAAGTCATGGTTATCAGTCAGTGTGAAACCCTTTGGTTGTTCCATATATACTTCTTCACTTAAATCTCCATTTAGAAATGTTGATTTGACATCCATTTGGTAGAGTTTAAACCTTTTATGACAAGCATAGGCAAGAAACATTTTGATAGCTTATAATCTTGCCATGGGTGCAAATGTTTCACCAAAATCCAGTCCTTCGATCTGAGCATAGCCTTTACAGACTAACCTTGCTTTGTTCCTGATAACTTGTCCTTTCTCATTCAATTTATTCTTAAAGATCAATTTGGAGCCAATGACGTTTTTACCTTTAGGTCTGTGAACCATCTCCCATGTATTGTTTTTCTCAATCTGATCAAGTTCATCATTCATTGCTTTAACCCAATGATCATCTTTGTTGGCTTCATTGAAATTCTTGGGTTCTAGCATGGATATGAGAGCTATATGAGATTGTTCGGTGGTTTTGATTAGCTCTCTCCCGGTTTGTACACCTTTATCTTTTTCTCCAATTATCTGACTTTCAGTATGATTCTTTTGAATGATTCTAGAGGAGGAATTTGTAGTTGACTGTTGATTTGAGTCTGTTTGAGTGTCTGAGTCTTCATCTGATTCAGAGTCTTCATTTTCTGATTCTTGGACCTGTTCATCTTCATCTTTAGCTGTGTCTTCTGTAGAAGACTCATTACTGTATACCTCTCTTGCTGGGATTCCTTCATCAATTTTTACATCAATACAGTCAACCATTTTATGCAGCCTCTTATTATAGAATCTATATCCTTTATTGTTTGTAGCATACCCTAAGAAGATACCTTCATCATCCCTATCATCATATTTTCGGAGGTTCTCATCATTATTCTTTATGTAGCATTTACTCCCAAAGACTCTGAAGTGTTTGATTGAGGTAGGTCTTCCAAACCATAATTTAGAAGGTTTCTTGTCACTTTGTGGTTTGAGGTGGGATTTGTTAAGAACATGAACTGTTGTGTGTAATGCTTCTACCCAGTAGGTTTGACCAATGTTCTTCTCATTCATCATTGACCTGGCCATTTCCTGCACTATTCTATTTTGCCTCTCAACAACTCCATTTTGTTGTGGAGTTCTTGGGGTTGTGTATTCTCTCTTGATCCCATGTTCATCGCAGAATTCCTTGAAGTCTCTTGACATAAACTCTCCTCCCCGATCTGATCTTACTGCCTTTAACCTCTTGCCTGTTTGTGTCTCTGTTAAAGCCTTAAATATTTTAAACTTC
>ML791256.1:114844-134808 GCA_009831015.1 Picea engelmannii
GCTCCTAAGGCCATTAGGTATGTTCTCATTCTAACCTTCTAGAAGGAAAAATTTGTTCCATCAAATAGAGGAGGCCTAGTGACTGAAGTCCCTTCATGGCTTGTCATGTTTAAGCTCTAGGATCTACCCTTAGATAAAAGGGGGCCGGCTTTGATACCAATTGTTGGACAACTGAGAGGGGGGGGTGAATCAGTTGTTACCGATCTTAAACAATTATGCTTCTTTTAAAACTCTTTGCAGAAACACTGAATGATGATCACAATAATGCAGGGAAATAAACACTGGCACATTCAGCATCAGTCACATATATGAGAAACACAGAGACAGATATTTTTCGAGGAAACCCATACAGGGTAAAAACATCTTTTTCTTTATATGATAAGTAATAATTACATTCTTTACATTATCATACATATGAGCACCAACTCATAATGAGCCTACAACCTATGTTTTGCAAGCTGCAACTTGCTGAGAGCACCAACTCTCTGTTTTCTCTAGCACCCACTAGAAGGAAGCACCAACTTCCAATCATACAGGCACCAACCTATATAACAGAGAACAAGAATTCTCCCTTGCACCACCCTACCACCCTGGTTTCTCTGGCTGCAACTAGATGGAAGCTACAACTCCCTATGTTCAAGCACCCACTTGAATCTATGAGGACAACAGTCATCCCTAGCTCCTCCCAACCACCTTGAAAGATAAATATTTTCTAATGAAACTTATTACAATGATATGATGTTCAAAAGTGGCTTACCAGACTCATCACTGTTCTGCTGCATTTCGTTGTTCTGTCTGCCTCATTTCCTTTCTGCACACATGACTTGCACTTTCTGTTCTTCTTCTTTTTATGCTCGGTGTGCCATGTCAATTCACTACACAGTTCCTCTTCTGTGCATTTCTACTTCTACGCTCTGCCTCCTTTCTCACACTTCAATCCTACTACACAACGACCACAACAACTCCAATAGCAATAGCAACAACAAAACCCCTTCTCTTCTCTGTGTCGTGTATATATATATTCCTTCTGCACCTCTTGTGCATGTGATATTTTCCATTCTTCTACATGCGCAAACTGCTCCAATATCCTCCACCTCTCGAGTGCTCTGCCTGATCATCATCATAACTCTTCATCTTCTTTGGTCGTTTTCCCATGCGTTCAACATCACTAGATGTTATGTTGAGATTCCTCAGCCTCTCTGGAAGTTGAGACTCTTCGTCTTCTCCATGACAATCGAGCTCACCATCTCTGTTTTAGTTACAGGCTTCCACGCTTGTCCATATGTCAATCCCTTCTAAGAATAGTATTCCTTCACTTAGATGAAGCTTGGAGACTCTTCATCTCCTCTGGAGATCACACAGGTGTCTCTTCGAATTCTCTAGCAGACGCCATCAATGGTTTCTGGTAGTTTCACTGTGTCGTGCATCCGTAGGCCTCCGATCAACACTTGATCTGACGGTTCAGATTACATCGCAATTTCACATATCGCGATATCGAGATTCCTGATGTCAATAATATTTGACATGTCAAACTCTCGATCCCCGATGCATTTCCATTGACTGGAATCAATGGTCCAGATCAAAGCTTGATCCGACGGCTTAGATTACATCGTGATTTCACATATCGCGATATCGGGATTCCTGATGTCAATAATCTTTGACATGTCCAACTCTCAATCCCCGATGCCTCTCCATTGACTAGAATCAATGGTCTAGATCAAAGCTTGATCTGATAGCTTAGATTACATTATGATTTCACATATCGCGAAATCGGGATTCCTGTGGTGAATTTTCTTTGACAACTTCAACACTCGATCCTCGAAACTCTGACATGGACTGGAATCAACGGTCTAGATTTGATCTTGATTCAACGGCTGCGATTTAAGTCACGATTTTGCATATCGCAAAATCGAGATTCCTAATGCATTGTTTCTTTGACATCTCCAACATGCGATCCTCGAAACTCCGTCATGGTGTAGGTCTGTTGACATCACATGTGTTAAATAACTGCCATGTGTCACCCTAATTTGTGACTTACATGTGCTTGGCATGATGAATTGGTCTGACACTTGTCATTACCTGGTTGTGCCACGTGTTCCTAGCTAACGTGGTCTGCTGACGTGAGTTGGGTCAACGGTCTAGATCACATCTTGATCTAACAGTTCAGATTCAGTCGAGATTTCACACATCGCAATTTCGGGATTCTTGATGTCAATATTCTTTGACATCTCCAACTCTTGATCCTCGAAACTCTGACAGGGAGTTGGATCAACGGTCCAAATAACCCCTTGAGATGGACGGTCCTCCTTATTTCGGGATTTGAGAGCCCTCTACTCCTTGCACTTTTAAAGATCGTGCAGGTTTTCCTCGATCCAACGGTGGTTGGACCCTGCGCTCAGATCTGACACCTGAGATCTATCCTCCTCTTTAGAGTGCTCTTCTTGTCTATTTTCAGATCTGACAACCCTCATGCTATCGGGATTTGTGATCCCTCTACTCCTTGCACTTTAAAGAATGTGTAGGTTTTCCTCAATCCAACAGTGGTCGGACCCTGCGCTCAGATCTGACGCCTGAGATCTATTCTCCTCTTCAGTGCCCTCTTCTTGTCTTTATTCAGATCTGACGACCCTGATGCTGTCGAGAATTTTAGATGGGATCCAATGATCAGAAATGATTCTTGGGCCTTCGATCATTTTGTCAATGTTGCATTGCCTTTGATCATTCGATTTTCCTGGACTTATCTTCTCTTTGCCTGTTGATCATTGCTACTGTACTCAAGCCATCATCACTGTTGTACTTGCCAGCGTTGCCTTCGATCATTCGATATTCCTGGACTTATCTTCTATTTTCCTGTTGATCATTGGTGTTGTACTCAATCCATCATTACTGTTGCACTTTCCATCAATGACAAGCTTACACTGCCTATAAAACATACTAAACATCCTCTGCACTATCTCTTCTGATCTTATCGAGGTTGCTCTGCAGCTTCATCGAGGTTTCTCTGCAGCTTCTTCCCAAAATACTTCTGGTGCCTGTCTGTTACATTCTTCATGTATTCATGCCATCTCCATTATTGTACTTGCTATCAATGACAACCTGTTAAACATTTCCAACATAGTTTTGGGAAAAAGGGTAGATAGATCTCTTCAACTGAAGAGACCACTCCATAGGATGAGAACAAGACCCCTTAGATCAAATAAAATCACCCCAAATCTAGTGGCACTAGCCCTGAATCAACCATACCCCAAGTGTCTTTTATACAAGTGGTAAATTCTATACTACCTTTTTACGATATTCTTGTTCCATTACAGTCAGTTAGTCAGTCACAACCGTGAGGCACAAATACTGGGAGGATATTGGGATCCCCTGGTAGATCACAACCAGGACCGTTAAGTTTTATTTTGGTAGGATAAGTAAGATAAACAATCGATAGTAATGTGGGAGGTTCGATTTATTGATTCCTAGAATCTTGGGGTAAAAGAGACGAAGATGTTGAGCAACATTGGTTCTTATGTGAAGCAATCTGGAGGTCTAGAGGTACTCTAGATGCGAATAAATTGGTTGAGATCAAGACTAATTTGAGAGGACATGTTGTCAAATGGTAAATGAAGTCCATTGTGCCAAGAGTACCAGTAGTGCAAGTTCAAGCATTCACACTTGACCAGGTATGCACAAAGTTCATAGCAGAGTTTAAGCTACCTCAATCAGAACAACAAGCTCTTTTTGAGTTGCACGAAATTCAAGAAAGGGAAGGTGAATCGGCCTGGGAATATAGCCATAAGTTTAAAGATGATATAGGGATGTTAGCACATCAAATTCATGAGGAACATCAAAGAGAATGGTATATCTAGGGATTGTTACCTCTGACATGGATTCCATTAACAAAACAATGAATAGCCACTTTGACAAATGCCTTGGAACAATCAATGAAGATTTAAGCCATGGTAGGATATCCGGGGAGCCTGAGAGTGACCAGACCCCCAACGAATCAAAATTTGGTGCAACTACAAGGGATAAGATCAGCGTTTACAAAGAATAATCAAGAATTCATGATACTCAGACCAAGGTGACCACAAGTCTAGTGTACCGGATGTTACACATAAGCACATGCAGTGAATGAATGTCCATGGATGAGGGGAATGGGACCTCCTTAGAATCCAATGGGACCCTGACCAGGACCCATGGAAGGATTTGCACAAGTATCTGTGAATTTACCATTCCATACCCCAACCTTGTATCATGCTTTTTCAAGTAATCAAGCAACATCATTAGTTGAGTATTGCGAGATTTGCTAAATTTATGGGCATGGGCCAAGACAGTGCCCCATTATTCAGAAGTATTCAAAAATATGAATACTATGCATAGTTTTTTTTTCACATATACCAAACATGCTAGGAATTAGTGTAGAGCATTGGATGCACTTGTGGACAGGCTAGATCGAACATCATTTAGTGTGAATGAAACCCCTCAGGTATCGGGAAGAGGTTGAGGAGGTGGAGTTGGAGGAGACTTTAGAGGAGGAAGAATTGGGGGAAGAGGAATAAGTATATTCTACAACTATGATGAGAAAGGCCACATGGCTATAGATTATCCTCATCCAAGGTGACCTTGGTGCTCTCACTATAGAACCAATGGGAACACAATTGAATACTATCCAAAAATAATTGGAAAATGGGAAGATCGGGTACATAAATGAGGAAATAACCTCATCCGTTTAGAGACAAAGAGGGTTATTAGAGGAAAAATTCCCAACCTTAATATTGTTACTCGAGGAGGGGAAAAGACTAGCACATATGCCGACAATATACCTTAGATCTAGAAACCAGTGCCTGAGGAGGACAGGTATGATCCTCTGAAATAAAATATATTATTTAAAAATTCCATAGAAGTATTTCACAATATCCCTAGACCTGAGATGCAAGAGAAACCCCTTCATCCTATTGTTTACCCTAAGATCGTGAAAGTCCATGCTTCACCCCCTGCACCCAGAAACCCCGTAGTCTCAATGAGACAACCTAAACAACCAAAAAATGTATTTGATCATTGGTTTTAGTTATTTTATTATATTCTTGGGAATGACCAGTTGACAGAAAAGTTGCGTAATTCACTATAACTAGCCCTAGAAACTGAAGAATCTCCAGAAATGAGAATAAGGTCTAATCTTCCTGAGAAGAATACTCAGAGAGTGCAGAGAAGGAAAGTACAAACTGGAAAATATTTTAGATTATCAACCTAGCTAGATGAATTTGAGATTAAGGATGTTATGTTAGATCTGGGATCTGATGTTAATATACTTCCTAAAAAGACTTGGATTGGATCCTATTGGGCCCTTCGCTTTTGGTTTGAAGATTGCGCAAGAAGGACTACAGTCCAAGTTTTGGTGAAACATGCGTTGCACAAGCTACAAAAGATATGGACAGTGGAACAAGTAAAGAAACAAAAATTAGTTGCGAAAATGGACAATGGAACACCAGTGAGGAAAAAGCAGTTACAACAGAACAAGAACAAGAAAGGATGTGGAGCCAAAAGCCAGAAGTTCTTACTCAACCTATATATGATATGCATATTATTGTAAAAGTGTTGGATGATATGGTTGGTTGGGTTGGTTGTTAGTGTTGAGTATGGTTGGGTGTAGTTGAGAAAAGGTTTTTTGATTGTAATTTGCATACATTTTTGGGGAAAAGGGTAGATAGAGCTCTGTGACATGAGTCCAGAGCCAGAAGCTTGTAACGGAGTATTGATTTGTACCTATGAGATTGTATCTGAGAGTTTATGCTAATAATATATATGGAAGGACCTAAAATTTTGAAATTACTATGTCATTTTGTGTTTATGCTCATGAATTGTCTCCTTACAATACTTCTTTATTCTTTATAAGACTAATATGTTGTCTCTGTTTACAAATGCTTTCGCAAATTGAGTATCTTTAGTTCCAGTATGAATGAGTTCAGATATGTTCTGTGGTTAGTATATCTTGCGCAAGATCATGGTGAATATTGAAGGTTTTGGAAACCCACCTAAGTATTCTCCTTGCCCTTCCATATCTTTTTGTCTTGGTTGCGCTTCAAGTGAGACTTATTCTCTTCGGAGGAGATGAAAATGCCAATGCTCTAGACTACTCAATGCCTTTTGTTGGTAACTTGAGAAGGACCCTAGTCTAATTAATTACGTTCCAACAGGAAACCCATCCATCTATAATGTCGAGATTCTTGCATTTTGGTTTGTACTTGGAGATACTATAAGGGTTGTTGGTCTATATGTATGATTTTTTTCTTCCCTAACAAGTAGTGCCTCCATTTCTTTATGATTTGAACTAATACATACAACTATTTATCATATGTAGGATAGTTAACAACATATTGGTTAAATGTTTCAGAGTGGTAAAAGATAGGCTTACGATATTGCATCAATATTGAACCCATGGCGTATCCGCTGGAATCTGTCTCGATCTCTAAGGGATGTTGAAGATTCAACAATGTTAATACTGGTGTGGTACTAATATTTTCCTTCAAAGTGTTGAAATATTTATGTTGCTTTCCTCCCCACTGAAAAGTTTTCTTCACACTGGTTAAGGCATGTAAAGGAGCTGCTATAAAGGAGAAGTTTGAAATGAATCTCCT
This sequence comes from Picea engelmannii, assembly GCA_009831015.1. Lineage (NCBI taxonomy): Eukaryota > Viridiplantae > Streptophyta > Pinopsida > Pinales > Pinaceae > Picea > Picea engelmannii. The sequence continues at coordinate 121,465 of ML791256.1, forward strand.
CCAATACTGGACTACACCTAAGAAGTGTTGGTTGTGGAGCCTGATTATCTTCCTGATTTAGAGGCCTTTGTTTTCAGTTGTGTTTATACCCGATGAATACTTTACACCCTGGAAGAATGTACACTCCTCCACGTGGGGGAGTGGAGAAGGGAGTTACCCCCTCTTCGGGGTCCAGGGGCAAGCGGGGGTTCGGGGGCAAAGCCTCGGAAGGAAAAATTTCCTTGTAAATGTATATTGTAATTTCATTGTAAATATGGACCATTCATTATAAGGTTGTAGATCTGACGATAGAAGTTATGTTAGTATTTTCTTCCCCTAGAAGGAAACCCTCTTTTGTGAGGGAAATGTATTGTGGCTATGGATTATTGTGAATATTATATTCTGAGTGAGGATACTGTGAGAGAAATAAGAGGAAGTTATAGTGAGTGTGTTGTAGGTTGTATCCCTTCATTTGTTGGATAATAATAAAGTAAGGACCTAACAATTTCCTTGGTGGACGTAGCCCACATTGGGTGAACCACGTATATCTGTGTCTCTATTGTATTATGTATCTTCTTTGTTTTATTTCTGCATTTATTTTATTTTATTTCTCCACAATCCTATTTTTCTAACAACTAGTATTGAAGAAAAAGGCAACTCGTAGGAAAAGAGGGTTCCTAGTTCGAATGGGAGAAATGGCGAAAGATGGAAGTTTTAGGGTCGACAAATTTAACAAACAAAATTACCAGTTATGGAATATGAAAATGGAAGATTAATTATATCATAAGGATCTATTCCTACCATTGGGTGGAATAGCAGAGACATCGACAACCATGAAGGACAAAGAATAGGAGGTTCTTGACAGAAAGGAACTAGGAATGATACGCCTGAGCCTGACAACATCGATGGCTTTCAATATTTCAAAATAAAATACAATGAAGGAGCTGGTGGATGCATTGACTAAACTGTATGAAAAACCTTTGACATCTAATAAGGTATTTCTAATGAAGTGATTATTTAATATGAAGATCTCAGAAGGTGGGTCTGTTGCAGATCATTTAAATGAATTTAATACATTTACTAATCAACTAAGTTCTGTAAAAGTGGACTTTGATGATGAGGTCAATGCTCTTCTAATCTTGTGCTCATTTCCAAAAATTTGGAACGACTTGGTCATGGTTGTAAGTGTTGGCCTTTGACCAAGTTTTGGAGAACATTGGTTATGTTTGATCATTTTTGGGACTTCTACAGGCTGGTCGAAGACAGAGCACCCAGGCAAAGTAGAGATCGTGGGATGTCGCCCCCTTTTATGGGATTTTTGGGTTTAGGGTTTATGTAATGGTTATGGCATGTCGTCCCATGGGTTTACCCATTTTTAGGCCCCTTTTGTAATGTATAAATAGATAGCTAAGTGATGTAAGAATTAGTAGTTGGATCTATGTGATCAAATTGGCTTAGTGCATGACTGGTTGGCTTTGTGCCAAGACTGTGTTAAGGATTATAGAGCTCGGTGAAAGCATTTTGTAAGTGAAATAGATTGTAAGAATGATTTTTGCTTGACCTATTCGAGGAAGGAGGATATGGAAAAGTGCACGTAGATCGCTTGTCCTATGCAGAGTTGGATTGTGGCTATGTGCATGTAAGAATATTGGAAGAAGCTAATAAAGAAGAAGAAGAATTGGTGGATGTATCCCCACACTGGGTTGAACCACGTATATCCTCTGTTAATGTGCTTTGTACCATGATTATTCCTATTGTTCATGTATTTTCTTAGTGAATTGTTATGATAGATAGATTTATGAATGTTTAGTGTTGTATAATGTGAATGAATGCTAGATTTGCTTTGATTCTATGTGATGAATGCTTAGATGTGTTATATCTAGGTTAATATCGCGTTGTTCTGTAACTAGCATTTTAACTTGTGATGTGAATAAAAGTGTTAAAGACTAATGAATTTTATTGGCTAAGTGCTCTGTAAAGTATTGTGATCACAGATCTATGTCCCAGCTAGGTTGTAGACACTTGAGTCTTGCAACCATCCTTGCCTCTACCTTGGGTGAGACTTCATCTACTTCGCGGGTGTTGTTGAAAGGGTCGGTAGTTAGGGTTTTTTTGGTGCACTATCAAAGCATTGAACCTTGGGTCTTCCCCTGTGCCAACAAATGGTTCTATTGCTGGGATCTGAAACTTTGATTGTTGGGAACTGAAGAAAAGAGAAATCTTTGTGCGTAGATTTGTTGTTGTGGTGCACAGTAGTCTACTTGAATTGCGAATCTCTATGCTAAGAAGGGGATTGGATCTGAAGAACAAAGGTAATATCTTAAAGCTTTGTGCTCTGATAAAGGTAAGATAAGTGGGATTTTTTTTTTTGAAGCAATGGATCTAGGTATGCTTGATAGATCTTATCCTAGTTTGAAAACTAGGGCAAAACTAGAAGAAAGAAGATTTAATACGAATAGATCTGATAGAAATAATTAAAGATATGTTATTCCTATGCATAGAAAGAATTTTTGGACTAACAATTGGATGCAAGATCCTAGAAAGGATTTTTTGCAGGTTAATCACTGTGATCTTGATGTGCAGTACATCAAAGGTTGGGGATTGTTTAAGAGAAAATGAGGATTGACTCTTTGCTATAGTTTTAGAAGACTGGGACATCTTGCTAAGGAATGCGCTAGTAGAGGCCCTATTTCTGTTTGTTGTAAATCAATTGGTCATGAAGTTTTGGACTGCTCTAGAATGATTGATAAAGTTGAAAAGATGAATATAAGATAAGAAAACAATAACGGAGGTCAAGAGACTAGGGATATACTAGAACAACAAAAATAATCAGAGACTATATTATTGTAGATGAAAAAAACCCTGAATGATCACAGAGACATTAGTTTATCAAAGATCTTAAAAGAGAAGGAGTGCATAGAAACAAGAATAGGAGACTTCAACATAGATTGTGTATTGGATGCAGAAACAAAGGTTAACATTATGAAAAAAAGTACTTGGGAAATTTTGGGAAAGATTTTTATGGTTCCTTCATTGGGAGGAATATGATTATTTAAAGGAAAGATGATAACCCTTTATGGAAGACTTACCCATGTACCTACAGTTTCTCATGGATAATCGACAAAAGAAGAATTTGAGGTCATTAAGTTTGTTGCGAATAGCACCCCTTTTGCACTTTTTCTAGGAAGGACTTGAATTGAGAAAGATCAGATATGAAGGAAAGAAGAAGAGGAAGCTCTAGAACAAAAAAAAAAAAAGAATTAAGATATTTCATGGCTAGGAGAATAGTGCGCTTAATAGAAAAACAAGAGAACAAGTTAAAGCAACTGAGGGCCAGAGACTTAGTTGTCGAATTTGAGGAAACGCAAGAAGTCTTGAAAAACATATCCATGTAGGAGAGAAGAGAACCTATCCCTGAAGTAATAAGAGAAGAGGTATTCTAGTCAATCCCTTTGAAATACCCTGAGCAATGCGAAGTTACTATGATAAGAGTAGATAATAATAAAAATGGAAAGAGGAACCTAGTAACTCAGATCACAGGAAAGAAGGCCAGAAAGCTTAGGAAGAAGAAAGAAAAGCTAGAAAAATTACACGAGGTTCTGGAGAAGACCTTGCAGAAAGAAGGCTTGAAGAAATTGAACCTCACTAGAATAGTAGAACAATGCAGACTGGAACTTCTCCACGATGAAGAAATATGATCGTTGGAGGCATCTCGACCATTATAACAATGCTCCAAAATGACTAGAAACACAGTTATTTCCAGAAAGATCGCCATTGGAGCATTGAGACCATGCCATAATGGATGGATTGAGGCATTCCTGACCTTTAGAGGAATCTGTATGAAAATATCTATTTAATATGTCGAATGTATCATCGGGGAAACTTTTTCAAATTGTGATTATTCGAGCCCACAGAGAACTAATTTCTATCACATAGTGCTTACTAAAACATTGCCACCCATTTTTCTTACCTTAAGTGTTTGTCTGCCTACCTGAGATATTTGATATCGAGCATGTATGTCAGGCGAACGTAGTGCAGTAGAGAATTCTGTGGAGGAGATCCTCATAGATATTATGGATGACAAGTACATGTCCATAGGAGAACAAGCTATGTCGATGAGAGGATTGTAAGCATCCCCATCAACTACACATTGATCTAGACACTCCCAAACCATGACAGAGAAAATAAGAAAGCATCGTGATGAATTGGCAAACGTGAAGCTCATCTTGTCGGTATTTCCCAACTACATCTCGCCCCTAGCTGGTGCGGTTAGTCATGACAATGTTTTGAGAGACTTCGAGTGCACCCTCATCATTGCGTACCTCCCGAAGGGGATATGCACAGTAGGACTGCAACCAGGACTAATCCCTCATCTTAAGATCAATGAATTTAACCTGGGAGATAGGAAGAATTATGTTCTTCTTGCACCACATAAGCACTTGACAAATACAATGGGGAAGAAGTTGAAGATAGTCCCCCATCCATGGACTAAGGAAATCGTGAGGTCCATTATCCTCAATGTCATGAAGATACCCCACTTCGATAGACATCAGGAGGTTAACGCGTGCGTTAAACTCCTCCTTTCATGATTTGATGGAGGTTATCTATGGTTAGATATGAACGTGATCGTGGATCTAGAATTGATCCACATGATCACTATATTGAGTATCCAGGGACCAGACCCTCAGAAATTCTACCTAGGGAAGCTTGTATATTGGGCCCTAGCACAGGGTATAAAGGACACCTACGACAATGTGGAGAAGGGAAAGCGGGGCTACAAGGTAGCCTCCATCCAAGATGGTGTAGTGCACCTAGCTTTCCAGTTGATCATTGGTCATCTCGTTAGGAATAATAGACCAATGCAATTCATGGGGTTTTTCTTCAACCTCACAGGAAAATGCGTTGAATGAATGTAGATGAACTGGGCAAGCTACCTCATCAACCAGTTGGAGCAAGATTTTCGTGAAGCATAGGACCAGGGCTATGAGTTTCACTTCAGTTGGTTGTTTATTCTTGTTGCCTTTGCTGCTTGGGAGATGCCAGAGGGAGAGACCTTCCCTGATGTCGATCCATCTGAACCACTGGCCGCAAGGTTCACTACCCTCTAGTATTCGAGCGACATGGAAAATAAATGGCAGTCCAATGTGGTGTTCCACACCTATTACTTGCAGCTGAAGAGGGCCATTGAATCCTTCCCTCGCATGACGTCGAATACACTCCATAGGTAAAGTCCACTTGCAAAGTTCTATGCAGAGACACACTTCATTTACATCATTGCGCACAGAGACGAACACAAGGAAGAGCTCCAGTCCTATTACAAACTCACTGAGGAAGATATGGAGGAAATAACCAAGGAATGGCCTAGAGAATTCCTTATACCAATCGAACAGACCAAACTCTCTGACCCCAATCTCATTGGAAGTCCTGTGGTCACTCGAGAAGAGTATGATGGACCAAGTAGCAAGAAGAAGAAGAAGAAGGAAGAAGTGTAGGAAATGAAGAACACATCAGAGGAAAATGCACTTGATTCACCTGGAGGAGGAGGAGGTGACGAAGTGAACCAAGAAGAGAACAAGGAAGAAGACAAACAGGAATAGGGTGAAGTGACACCACCTAAGGATCCCCTTACAAAGGCTGAGACATCCAAGAAAAGAAATGTTTCTCCAAAGAAACCTTCATCATGGAAGAAGTCACAAGCCAATAAGCCCCAGTTATAGACTTTGGTCACAGTGGATGATATTGAACGCATCATCGCAATTGTAGCACACACTTTGGAGGATATTTTTCAATGGAACAAAGAAAAATAGGAAACAATGTATGACAGGATTGAGGTAGAGATGAAAGGGGTACAACAAGCCCTCTACATGAGTCGCACAGTGTCTACAATGCCATCGTCATCATCATAAGGTATAGAAGTGGGAGATGATCCTTCCCAACTATGCAGATTAGCATATGCGACAGAGGCTCACCTTCGTCATGTACAGGGAGAAAAAGAATAGGCCACAGAGGCCTTGAAGAAAGAAAAGGAGGAATCCCTGGAGAAATGTTGGGTTGCACAACAAGATCAAGATGACCTCTAGGCAAAGTTTGCAGAGGATAGAGAGTAGATCCAAAAATAAAAATAACAACTGCTCGTGGAGCAGATGGGAGTTAAAGAAGTAGTCACTAGAGCACTTTTCTCTGTGTTGGTCCTAGCACATACGAAAGAAGAGATAGTGGAGAAGCAAGTGGGGAATATCATTGAATCCCTTCAGCAGATTCAAGCAAGAGTAGAAGAACTGGAACTACAAGCAATGTCGAGCACTCCTCAGGAAGTGCAAGATTAGAGAGAAGAAACTGCCAGGGGCATAGTAGAAAGAATCAGGGAATTGGCCTCAGAATGTAAACAACTCAGTGACCGAAGTGTGTAAACCTATGAGCTCCTTCCAGATGACTCGGAGCTGAGAATATTGGAGGCACATCTCCAGTAGGTGAACCAACAAGCATCGATAGTGCAAGCACAACTGAAGCATCTTTCGGCCATTGAGAATATGAAAAGGTCACAGGAGGTGCACGCAGTTCAACAATAGGTCAATGCCATCCAGAGTAGAGTCATGGAAGTGACCCAGAGACTCCAGTTGGTGCGGGACGAAACCTACACAATTTTTTAAGATATCGAGGGACAAGGTGCACAACTGCAACAAGGTTTCACCATAGTGGAATAGCACTTAGAAGGGGATGTCACCAAGACAGTCATTCATGAGTTCTTCGAATAGGATGCTTTGGTGAGGTAGCAAGTCAAGGAAACTCAAGCTAAGATCAAGGCCTTCGAAGTAGAATTTCCCAGATCAGAGTGACTCGGGAAGAGTCATAGGTGAGTGTTGGGGGTCTATTGGCCCTTGACCAAATTTTGGAGAACCTTGGTTGTGTTTGATCATTTTTGGGACTTTAACAGATTGGTCAAAGACGGAGTGCCTAGGAAAAGTGGAGATCATGGGATCTCTCACCTTTTATGAGATTTTGGGGTTTAGGGTTTATGTAACGGGTATGGGATGTCGGCCCATGGGTTTACCCATGTTTAATACCCTTTTGTAATGTATAAATAGATAGCTAAGTGATGTAAGAATTAGTAGTTGGATCTATTGGAACACTTGTATTTTTTGAATACTCTAGTTATCAAGGGTTGGAGATGTCTATTTTCTAAGTAGTGAAATGATACACTTAAGCCTAAAAAGTCAGATTTTAGGATTTCGTGTATATCATGATTATACCTACCAAAGCCCCAATATCCCCAAATGCGAAATGGAAATAGTTGTTTTATTTTTAATCGCCATTATTGAACCACGAAATAGGGATTATCACCTTTTATTACCTCATGCTCTCGCATTTTAGGAGTTACATGTCGAACATGCTTTGAACCTCCGAAATGCGAAGTTGCGAAACTATTTTAAGTCAATCTAGTTAATAACAAGAATAATGACATTTAAGCCATAGTTAATCTTTATTGCAATTTTGCTACTTGGTGGTTGTTACCTCAAAAACAATAGGTTTGTAACTCCGATCCCCGAAGTCACGATATTCATTAATTAATTGTGGTTAATTAAAACCTTAAGTCAAATCACAGTTAATCAACCAAATCGCACTATCACGAATTCAGGATTCGTGGTTCAAAGACTAGGAGTAAAATCATCCGATACTGTGAATGCCAAAAATGGGATTAATGACTAAACACACTTAATTAAAATGTTAAACTAGATTAATTAATACCTTAAACAAACTTCAACCCATACATCCTACGAAACAAGAACTAAATGTTGTCACGATCCTCCTGAATCGTGAATTATAAAAAATTTATGGCATCTATTAGAAATTTAGTGAGGTGATTGATAGTAAGATCCCATTTTATTTCTAAATATTTCTATTAAATTATTTAAACATTATGTTAGCAAGGACTCGCACAGACTAAATTTCTCAAAGTGAAAAGGTTTTAGTCATTATCTTAGCTTTCTTTCTAATTTGCGCAGAGCCAGTTCACAAAGATAACCTCTGTCTGTGTTTTCATTTTCTATGACAGGGGATCTAATTTCAAGGTTTTATATCATGGCTCCGCGAAAAGCGTCCAAGAAAGATACCGAGAGTCCAGGTCAAGGTTCAGATATTATTTTTGATACCTCACCTATAAGTATCAATACTGTCAAAACATGGACGCATGTCTCCAACATTCTACAATCCGAGCTGATAAATTGTCTAGATGACTCCAACAATAATGAGAAATATGACTTGTCCACCAAATAAAAAATTGCCGATCAGTCAGAGATGCACAAGATAGCAGCAAGGCCATGGAATTTTCCCTATTATGATATGATCAGATGGGCACTAGACCATGTAGACATTCCAACTAGGACAATATTCAACGAGCAGAAGGTGGAAATTGCGACATTCAAACCAAAGAATTTACAGGCAATGTATAAATTGTCTCCCACACCAAACCTTACTCACAATGCTGAATTCTTAGAGGGTTTCAAAAAGAAGGAATGCGAGTAGTTTGGGAAAAGCTTATCCGTTCTGATCAAAGACTGGGTTTCGCACCCCATGAAATTCATGGCTGATACTCATGGAATTTATTCAATCTCATATTTAGTGCCACAATTCATGTATAAAGTGATGATGGCCTATAGACTGTATGGGAAGGAGAACACGACTCACTTTTTTCTCCCATGGGTACTACTTATTCATCCAATAGTTGAGGGATTTTCTTTCGACTGGGCCAAATTGTTGTCAGACAATTTGGTCGGTCAAATAACATAATACTGAGCACAGAAGATGAGTGAGAAAACATCTTCATTCTTTCTATCTGCTTACATCATGGACACTATTTGATTCATGACACCTTTCCCATTAATGAGTTGGAGCTGGACTCCAACTAATGGAGAGCCTATTCATGTCTACCACTCAAAACTCTGGGAAGATAAAGCCAAAGAATTCGTCTACGATATTTTCAATTGGGTAATGGTACCAATGCATGTCTCCATACTCAGCCATCCACCTCCCAGGATTTCAGATAACATCACAACCAACCTAAGAAGTGTGGAAGATTGGTATATATTGGTAGAGTTTTTGTACGTTTTTGGCATGTTTGTCCCCCCATATGCTTTGCCTCTATTCTTACCAGAAAATCTAGTATGTCATGCGATCGCCAGGCAAACTATGCTCGGTGGGATAAGCAAGGAGCTCAAAGGAGTATAGAAGAAGGTATGGCCACCCTTCCATATTCACATTGGTACATATTCTTTAATAGATTTCGGCCATGCCAAAGAGGAAGCTACGACCTTGGAGGAAATGAAATTGGTAGACATTAATTTTAAGAAACACAACCCTAATAAGGTTGTGAGTAATCACATGGTGAGTTGTGGGATGAATAGATACGAACACGAAGACTCACCTCATGATGAAATATTCCGAGGTGAGAGGTCCTACTCTGAAGTCTTAAGCCGGGTTCAAGCTCTGTTGCCCAATGATATGGTCGAGTTTTATAAATTCCAAGAGCACAAGAGAAGTTGCCTCCCCAAATTTTTACAGGGCAGAAACTCACAACCTCCAGGTACACAGCAAGCAGAAGATAAAAGTTCAATAGGAACGAACCCTAGCAAACAAGAGACTCAGGAAAATATAGAGGAAAATGAGATCTTGAATCAGGAAGAAGAGATCCCCAACCGAGAAGAAGGAAACCCAGAGATAGTTACCAAGGAAATCGTCAGACCCATTGCATCTGTCACTCCCTTACAATTAACAAAGGGGAACCCTGATACATAGTGGATATTCAAGGAGGACCTGACACCTGTCTTTGTAGAAGAGTTTCCTCCTAGTGAATTCTTCTTCAGTAATAAAAGGAGGGACGTGGTGAAGAAAGAAACATACCAAAGAGCGGGCGGAGTAGCTAAAAAATACAAAATCCTAACATATGGAGAAGCCTTGGAAGAGGAAGAATTCACCGATGAGGTAGCAGGAACATTGGGGGCTTATGTAACAGCCAACCAATATTCAGTTGGAACTTTGAAGGCACGGTTGAAACAAAAGAACCTACTGATCAACAAATTGGAGGCTCAGGTAGCAACGACAGAGGTCAATTCCAGGGATGAGGAAAATAAGGTTTCGAGAAAGCCAGAGTAACTGATCAATAGGAAATCGAGAGACTTAAATCCAATCTTGAGCAGATGCATCAGTCGACACAAATAAGCCAAATTCAAGTAAGTCAACAGGAGAAGAAAATAAAAATGTTGCAATCTAAATTAATTTCTGTTGAAAACTAGGTCATAGACATAATGGTATTCCAATCCCAAGCCATGGAAATATGAAAGAAGGTAGAAGTAGCTCAACGAGATCTACTTGCCAAAGTAGAAACCACACAGAATCATTTTCATATGATAGAAAAAGAGTTAAAGGATATCTCCTTGAGAGAAAGCGAAGATAGGGTAGCTCAGGTTTCTTTCCAAGAGGTTGTTATAGCAACAACAAAAGAAGAGGTGGCAATCAGTTCTAGGTTGCCTATCCCAAAGAAAACCAGAGGTAACATCTTACTGAAGGTGTGGGAACATAATATATCCGAGAGTAGAAAAAGGACTAAATAGATGAGAGATTCTTGTGAAAAAACATTTGGCTTGATAAATACAAATTTGTTAGATCTCGATAAGGAAGGTAGTGCTAGAACATTGGGAAAAATTGACATAGCCAAACATTTGTTGGATATCAAGGAAAATGTGGAAAAAGGAAAAGTTGAATTATCCCAGGTAAGTCAGGTCGATATTTCCCAAGTGGATAAATGGTTGATAAAACCAAGCTTGCGATTGTGGTCTATCATCACGGAATACCGACAAGTAGGAAAAATATTGCCACAGTTAGCAAAGAATTTCTACACTTTCGAGGCGAACAACCAAGCCGAACCTTCAAAGCTGATAGCCTAGTTGATAGAAAGGTGTGTTAATTGTATCGAGCAGGGGAAAGGGCAGACTTCTGGAGGAAAGTAGTAACATATGCCTATTCCATCCTATTTTTGGAGCTAGAGAACAAGAAAAGAAAATGCCCTGCCCACGTCGAGGAAGACAAGAGACAAGGAAGTGAAATGCTTCATTTTCCATTTGTAACCGAATTTTTTAGAATGATTAGAATTCAAAGCATTTTAATCTTGTATAAGTATATTTTTTAAAGATAGAACAAAGGCTCTTTTCCTTTTGGCCGATTGTACCGGAGAATATTTCTTTCGCCAGAATTAATACAAGGCAGATTGAGGACTCTTTTTTGCATCAAGACTGGTTTATGTGTTTCTTCTGTTATTTCACATTTCACATCATTTCCCATATGTGTCTTTAATGAATGCTTAGCTGCACTTTAGTACTCTTAGCACTCTGTAATTTTCCCAAGGCTGTGATGGTAGTCACAGAGGCAACATCAAAACCACTTCGAGTCTTGGATCTAGCCTTCCAAGACTCAGAGAGAGATCTCTCTGTCTGATATAACTTTGTTTGAAGAGAATATTAAGCTAGCTATGCAGAATAGGATAATTTTTTGAGTTGGGTAGGTGCAGCGAAGAGGAACCATGGGCAATGGAGTCACAATCTGAGATTTAATAAAAAAAAACAAATCCTACAGACAACCTTACAGGGAAAGGTAGGAAAATCACTGGATTCTTCGTAAGCTTGGGGTATGGAAGAGGGGGAAAATTGTTAAGAGGTCAAATTAAAGACAAAGCAGTAAAGAATTCTACGTTTAACTTTTAGTGGAAAACATTGACATTGCTTTAAACTGGGAATAGGGTGTTTTTACACAAATCCCGATCTTAATCTATTTGAAACAATGGAGAAGACAAACATATATGATAACAGAGGAAAAAAAAATCACAATGAGAAAAAACTTCACCAATTAATTTGACATAAGAATCCTGTAACTGTTGCGATTATATTATTTGAATTGATGAAAAATACAGCTGGCTTTGTGAGCTCTGATACAAAATTTAAATCATGGTCCCTAACTGATCAACCCTTTTACATTAAAAATCATCTCTATAAATAGGAGAGGTCTCCCCAACAAGTTGTGTGAGTTGGTTTTAACCACCTCGGCCAAAAATAGCCACAAATCCCCCAAAATCTGGAACTGTCTGCCATGAAAGATAGGCCTAATTTATGAAAAAAAGGGGTCCGAAAAAACTTATTTTTCTCTTCAACGTTGACACCTAGGAAAAACCTAAAGGATGTTATTGGATATGGGCATGTTCTGGACAAAAAACTCCTTCGGTTTCGCAAAATTTGCCTCCATCTGGCTGTAACATCTCCCGCAAAATCAGGACTATAACGGAAAAACCAAAAATCCGAAAAAAAAGGTTGAAAGAAAGATTTGATTCTCCCAGCTCATGGAACCTGTGAAAAAACTGAGAGAGTTTTGTGTTCTTCAGGCCGTTATGGAGAAACACCTCTCTCGGTTTTTAAAAATTCATTTTCATTTGTCCAGAAATGGCCTCAGAAGAAGACGTGCTGAACAGGCAAAAATGGATGAAAATGAGAAAAATAGTTTTATTTTCGAGAAAGCGGTATTCTGGACTGCCCCGAGGTGGTAAGCGGTTTTGGGGGGGGATCCGCTGGAATGTGAGGGCGACACCTGTCCGGGGGGTGGTATTGGAAAACAACCATTCTGGACCCCCTCTCGTTAAACATCGGATGGAGAGGGGGGGTCCGAAAAGTTTTACATCCGTTTGATTTAATTGACTTGGGAAGTGAGTGTACGGGGTGGGTAGGACTTAGGGTAGTTTTTAAGTTTTTAATTTTATTTCATTTTAGTTTTTGTTTTATTGTTTTGTACGTTTGTTTTTTGTTTTGTTTTGCATTTTATATGTTTTATTTTTATATTTTGTTTTTTATATTTGTTTTATTATATGTGTTTTATTAGGTATGTTTATTATAATTTGTATTATATTCTAATTTGTTTTATTACTTTTTTGTTATATATTTTATTATGTTTTCTAATTGTTATATATTTTGTTTAATTAATATTTGTTTTGTTTATTAGTTTTATTTTTATATGTTTTATTTTGTTTTGTTTTTAATATTAATTAATAAAACATTAACCTAATTTATTAATTAATTAATTTTTAACAATATTTAACTTAGGTTATTTAACTAATTATACTAACATTATTAATTAGTTTAACTAACTTATTTGATTTTTTCTTTTATCCTAAGTTCATTTATTCATGAATGGGTGGCGGGAAAATAGAGGATGATGTCATGAGGTGATGGGGTATGTCGGGAGATGATGAATGGTAAGTGATGGGATTCGGGACCAATAGATTCTTTCCATGTATAAATAGGGGCCCACCAGAGAAAAATTCCATTCCGG
>ML791256.1:139477-205624 GCA_009831015.1 Picea engelmannii
GTTAAAAGAAGAACAGTCGAGGGGGTCTGGAATCCACTATTAGTCGTTGATCTATGCGCCACTAGATCGACCGTCGATCTAAGCACATTCTTTATTCTCTAGGTGTGAATGCAGCAAAAACTTAGGATTTAGCGCTTTTGTGGGTTTTGTGCGCTGCTTCCCTTTCTTTTGTCTCCATGGGGTTGGGAAAAAACCACTCAGTGTCAATGACCATGAATTTTCTTTTCTTTTCCTTGAAAATAATTTGCAAAGATGAAATATTATTTGCAAGCCTATACAACCATAGTGAAAAATTTACAGTCAACAGATGATCCTATGAATTATAGGGTTATAAAAAGTACAACCTCTATTGTGGTGATAATTTATTTTAGTCATCTAATCATTTACATCTTTTCCCCTGTATCGACTATCAACAGGTACAGGACCTGTGAATTGTTTAGATTTCTATATCATATGCTTCATTAAAGTTTTTCCTACTTATTTTCTTCTTCTGTCACAAGGTGAGATTCTTTGGTAATTGATGCCTCACATTGTTCAACAACTCTGTTTTCTCTCTCTTCATGCATGGTTTTAAAATTTAACTCAGTTATGGAAAACGACCTTTGATTTCGTTATACTATTAATTCGATTTTGGGATTCTTTCTCGTATAATATAAAGGTGAAACAACAACCAACACTTTATAAAAAACTCTGTTCCTTTATGACTGTACCTATGGAAAGACAATCAAACATAGAACCCGGTCTCTCATATCAAACCAGCCTCACTTTAAAACTTTTCGGTACCATTTTGAAAACTTATACTACCCGAGCCAAACTCGAACATTCATGGGCAGCCATTGAACGAGACATAAACATTCAGGAACAATTGGAAGCTAGACCCAGACAACTCAGAAATCAGCCTTAGCTTCTTTTCCCAGTTGTTTTATTCCTTTATATATTTCACCCTCTTTTTGGATGCCTAGAATCAGTACTTTATAGCCTTAAGTACAGACTCTGTAACAACATCTTTTTGGCGTTGTTGCCGAGGACGGAGATACGAAATCATTTTCCCTGGGAGAACGAAATTTTCAAGTTTCTACTCTTTGATAGTGAACAAAGAGTGAACACCTTCTAAAGGATAAGTTTTTATTATTCACTTGGTGACTCCATGTTAAGTAAGTTGGCATCCGGTTGAAGGAACACTAGACAAAATCCATATGGTAAACAGACCACACCTATTCCCGATCCTGAAAAAATACTAAAATCAAGAGGTTCCCTTAATCCAACTACTGCGGTCTACCAACTTAGACACACACAACCTAAGGCCAAGATTCCACTCGAAGAAGTGACTTTGCAAGAAGCTATCATCAAAACCCTTTTCGAAGAAACAAAGACAGTTGAGGCCAAAACCATGAACCCAAATTTAGCTTTCCCAGAAATTAAATCTGAAACTCATACGACTATCCCTTGCATAAACGAAGGCAAAAATCCTTGTGTAAATCTCACGTCGATTGATATCCCTCCAACTCTTCATTTATATTTCCCAACCTCACTAAGTCTTGAAGAGTATACCATATACTACGATTCCACACATGCGGGTTCCCCCATTTACTTCTCTTGCAAATCAGAGGAACCAAGCCCTCGTATCCTATTTGGGCAACAATTGTGTACAAACTCATCTAACCAAGGAAGATTATGATAGGTCTCTTCACATAGAACAACTATAAAATAAAGATAACAAAATAAATAATGCAGGTGCTTCTACCTATCAAGGGATGGATGATACCATAATGGTCGAGCCCCAACACAAGTACAATCTAAGGCCTAAAAATAAATCTGTGTCAACTACTCAACCAAAGAAAGTTCTGCCAAGAGGCGAAACATATGAGCCTGCTCCGAAAGACCTTGAGACATAGAATGCCAAAATAAAAGGAGTAGACTCATAGAATACCAAAATAAAGGAGTATGAGATCCGATATGGGAAAGATAAGATAGTTAGAACGTAGACTTTGGAAACAAAACTAACTAAAAATAAAGAAATGCAAACAAATAAGTTGGAAAGGAAGGAGACTGAATCTTCAACCAAAGAAATAGATAAACTTGTGGGAGGTTTCAGCCTAGAAAATGAGATAAATAAGATCAATATACCAATACCCTTGGTCGAATTGGAAAAGAATCATGTATACTGAAAGAAAATAACCAAGATGATCAATTTTTCAGATTTAGAGAGTCAGTCTGACATGATAAATTTGGAAGATGAAAATCCTAATATAACTTTCAGTCCACATTTTGAAGGTGCCAGGGATAGCGTCGCTCCTTTCTACATTACACTAAACATGCACGATCGTCTGTTGCACAACTACATACTGGATTCCATAGCCTCTCATAACATGATGCCCAAGTCTATTATAGACAGACTAGGCCTCACAATCACTAGGTCATACATAGACCTGTATTCCTTCGATTCAAGGAGAGTTAAGTGTATGGGCATGATCAAATATCTAGTGGTAAATCTTGCATAGGTTCTAGTAAAAAATGTTCTAATGGATGTAGTTATCTCTGATATACCTCTGAAGTATGGTTTTCTCTTATCTAGGTCTTGGGGATCCAAGCTTGGGGGATCTCTTCAACTAGACATGACCTACGACACGATTCCTGTTTTTTGTGGACAATTCACTCGGTTATATAGAGAGACACGATTACCATATACAATAAGTGATCCACATAATCCTAATAATTATCCTATTTATGTCGTCGATCAAGACCTGGGAAATTGTATTTTATCTTTTGATGATGGTGTAAATAATTGTATAGAAGAAAAATTTATAGAGGAAAATAAATAAAAAAAGATAGATGAAAATGTGTATAACACTGGGATTTGGAAAATGTTTTTTGATGGCACTTCGTCATGTGAAGGATAAGGTGCAAGAGTACTTTTTGTATCACCTAAAAATGAATTTGTTATCCCTTTTTCTTACAAACTATAGTGGGACATAGAATACACAAATAATGTATGTGAGTATGAAGCCCTAGTCTTGGGACTAGAAGCTGCTAGGAAGATGAACATAAAGAACTTGGAAGTCTATGGAGATGTGGATTTGATTGTGAAGCAGATAAATTGGTAGTACCAGGACAAACATCCGAGATTAATATCTTACAGAAATTGTGCCTGGGATCTAATGGAAAAACATTTCTCATTGGTAAATGTTCATTACATTCCACGTGCAAAAAACCTAAAAGCCGTTTCATTAGCCAAAGCAGCATCAACTTTCCAACCTCCTACAAATTTCAAACTAAAGTATCATATAGAGGTGAGGCACAAACCCTCCATACTGAATAATATACAACACTGGAAGATCTTCGAAGATGATGAACAGATCAAAAAATTCCTTGAAATGGTGGACGATTTCATTAAAACTCACATTGACCAAGAAAACCAAAACAACCATACTTGGATTATGCAAGAAGGGGAGGATCCTCAAGATTTCCAAGAAAATATCATGAATCATCGCATGTTAGTATTAAAAAACAACCAGATTCTGAAAGGACTAATCCCTCTAGAAAGATTGTTTGACCAAAATGACATGTCCCTAAAATCTACTTTACAACCTCAACGAGAAGAAGTTGAAGATTGCGATATAGGGACCAAAGAGGAGCCTAGAATAGTAAATATATCAAAATATCTTCCCCTCGAGATGAAAGGTAAGTATGCAAATTTACTCCAGTAATATAAAGATGTGTTCGCTTGGTCTTACGATGAGCTTAGAACTTATGACACCACCGTGATCGAACACAAAATACCTTTGAAGCCCGATGTTAAACCTTTCAGATAGAAACTCAAGCAAATCAATCCCATTTTATTTCTTGTGGTTGAAAAGGAAGTTAAAAATATTTTGGACGCAAAAATAATTGTGCCACTGAGATACTCGGACTAGGTAGCTAACTTGGTCCCAGTTAGGAAGAAGAGTGGAGAGATCAGACTGTGTGTACATTTTAGAAATCTAAATAAATCCTCCCTAAAAGACAATTATTTTCTTCCCAAAATGGATCACGTTTTGGAGAAGGTGGTTGGGGAAAATTTAATGTCAATGATCGATGGGTTTTCTAGTTATAATCAGATCACTTTCAGTGAGCACGATAAAGAGAAAACAACCTTCACT
This sequence comes from Picea engelmannii, assembly GCA_009831015.1. NCBI lineage: Eukaryota > Viridiplantae > Streptophyta > Pinopsida > Pinales > Pinaceae > Picea > Picea engelmannii. The sequence goes on from ML791256.1 coordinate 143,617, forward strand.
ACCCCTTAGGGCACATTTATGTATGACAAAATTCCTTTTGGTTTAATGAATGGAGATGCTACCTTCCAGCGTTCTATGGATATCGCTTTCGTCGGAGAGAGAGATAAATTTGTGGTCATTTACCTTGATAATCTAACCTTTTTTTCTAAATCTGATGAAGATCATCTGATACATCTCAAGCAAACGTTCAAGAAATGCCAAAAATTTGGTTTGTCCTTAAACCCCAAGAAATCTCACTTTGCGATGGAAGAAGGTAAACTCCTGGGCCATATTGTGTCTCGAGACAGAATTAAAATTGATCCTAAAAGGATTGAATCTATAGAAACCATAAATATTCTTAGAAATGTAAAGGAAATCCAATCATTTTTAAGAAAAATAAAGTGTTTGAGGATATTTATCCCAAATTTTTCTGTAATCGTGAAATTGATCACAGATATGTTGAAAAATAACAACGAAGTTAAATGGATGGCAAAAGACAAAGTGTCATTTTCACATATCAAGAAAGTTATAGGCGAAGTACCTTTGTTGGCCATCCCTGATTACCTAAAAGAGTTTTTTATTTTCTCATTTTCCTTTGAACACACAATTGCGGTAGTACTCCTCCAGAAGAACGAAGAGGGTTTCAAGAAACCAATAGCATTCTTCAGTAAAATCCTTAGAGATGTTGAATTGAGATATGACATAATGGAAAAACAAGCATACACAATGGTAAAGGCACTAAGGGCCTTTAGACCCTACGTGTTACACTCCAAGGTAATTGCATATGTGTCCACCAGCTCTGTAAAAGACATATTGGTGCAGCCTGACAATGACGGGAAGAGGGGTCGGTGGCTTGCTAAAATTCAAGAATTTGATCTAGAGGTCAAAACGATGAAACTTGTAAAAGGACAAGGTTTGGCTAAGCTCTTAGCTGAATCAATTTTCAAAGAACTTGGAATAAATAACCTGCAAGGATATGAAGGATGTGTGGACATAGATGAAATTGATGAGAAAATAGATGCAATCAGAATTGAAGAGAAATTCGCCTCATTAGGTTGGTATAAAGACATAGTATCATACCTTCTGACCCTAAACTGCCCGAGTGATTTATCTCCATATAAAGACAGGAAATAGAAATTGCATGCAGTAAATTATTGTATATCCGAAAGCCAATTGTATTGGAAATACCCTCTAGGGTTTCTACTATTTTGTTTGGTCGCATCAAAAACCGAAAAAGTCATAAACAAATTTCATGAGGGGGTATGCAGAGGACATCAAATGTGGAGAGCAATATCTTATAAAATCATGAGGCTGGTATATTACTGGCCTAAACTATTTTCAGATGTCAATACTAAATTCAGAGCCTATAACTCTTGCCAATTGTTCATTGGAAAGAAAAAACTCCCAGCATTACCTTTGGTCTTGGTTAAAATGGAAGCCCTGTTTCAACAATGGGGGTTGGATTTTATAGGCAAGATTAACCCACATTCCAGTTCTCAACATAGATGGATCATGACCACTACCGATTGTTTCACCAAATGGGTGGAAGCTATTCCAACTAAAAGAGAGACATATTCGGTGGTGATAGATTTTCTGGAAGAAAACATACTATCTAGATTCGATTGTCCTGGAAAAATAGTTACTGACAATGCCCGGGCATTCAAATCTATGGCGATGGTCAATTTTTGCCAAAAATACAACATTATACTGGGCCATTATACAACATGCTACCCCCAAGGAAATGGGCTCACTGAATCATCGAATAAAAGCTTAATTACCATAATTAAGAAAGTGTTGAATGAAAACAAAAAATCTTGGCATGTGCATTTGAAGTACACCTTGTGGAAGAATCAGATAGGCACCAAGAAATCGATTGGCACTTCTCCTTTTAAAATGGTCTACGGGACCGACATAGTGCTACCCATAAATCTGGCCCTACTTGTGACGAAACTTTGGCAGGATGAAAAAGAAGAACCGAATCGCATCACAAGAAGAATAAATCAGTTGATCAAAGTTCAGAAAAACAAAATGGAGGTAGACGAAAGACTTCAAAAGTATCAAGACAATATGAAAGAATTGTTCGATCATAAGGATAAAGATAGGGAATTCCTCCCTGGTGATTTAGTTTTGAAATGGGATTCTAGAAGGGAAGACTCGGTAAAACATGGAAAATTTGACCATATCTGGTATGGCCCATTCAAAGTCACAGCTTCTGAAGGGAAGAATTCATTTATATTAGAAAATTTTGACAATAAAACCCTTAACGCCCCTATCAACAGGCGTTATCTGAAGCACTATATGCAATAAATTGTTTCCAAAATTCAACTGTATATGAATCCGTTTGTGTTTATGTTTTTATATCTTTTCGATAAGTTTTATTTTCTTTTTCATTGCAAATAAAACAGGTTAGTGATAAAAAAATTTCAACACATTGAATTCCATAAATTTTAAAATCCTAACGCTCTTCATGTTTCTTTCTTACAGGATTCTAGTTTACAACCCAAACATCATACAGAGGAAAACAAACGGCCATGTATTGGGAAACTGATTCGCCTGAAACAGGTGATAAAATATAATTTACTAAGATGAGAATGAAATGGTAAGGCAAAGGTATGAATTCCCTAAATATCTAGATTTCAAATGAAGGTCACCTAGGTGCAATACTGGTCTCATGAGTATGAACATTCTCATTCGATGGATTATCAAAAGAATAATTTTTTTTTTTACTACAGATTCTAAAAAGTTCCCCTGGATAAGATAAAAATAATCAAAATAAAACAGAAGAAGTGAAGCGTCCTAAATAAGAAAAAAGTTCCAGGAGTCAGGATTGCATTATAACGCCTATTCTTATGAAATCCGAAACCCTATTTTCCTCTCTGTCCCGAATCTTTGATTCTTTCCCCTTGAATCCTGATATCTTCCCATGGTTTTCATAGAGGGAAAAGAGGTTGCACTTTATCTCTGAAATCCGCCAAAAGATTTTTTCGAATGCCAACAAAAAAGGCGGCAAGTTCTTGCGAACCCCCAGCTCACTGAACTAAGATATGCTTAGGTTAATCCTAACTCCCTTGGTTATTTCAATAGGTCTTGACGATTAGTATTGCTCAAAAGAAGGCCCCTGGAAATAAACTCTCCCCTAAAGCTTTCCTGCCAACTAAGATGTTTAGAAGGTCAAAGGAAAATTGATCCAGAGTAATCAAAGTGAGTTAACAGACCTCGGTTGCAAAATTATACGTAGATATTACCCCTAGTATATGTTCTACTAATTGATTTCCCCCACTTCACAAAAAAGGAAAATATAAGACAGAGGGTGAAAGGAAATTCAAAAAAATTGATTTCTCCCATCTAGTTTAAAAAGAGATGATGAAAGTAAATTCATAAAATGATTTCCCTCATCTCAGAATTTAAATGCAAAGTTACATCTTGATGTGGTGAAAGGAAATTCAATAAAGGGAATTAGACAACTTCACCAGGGTATTGAACAAGCTTGTTGGTAGTGAAGCAATGTCTAAAATATCTGTAAGGTTGTTACACATGAATTGTACCATACTATGGTAATTAGTTTTCTTTGAAACCTGATCTACATCCTAGGTGCATGTAGGACTCCCTAATTAAAAACATTGAAGTTACTTCACCTTGATGCAAGCAAAATCAACAGAACCTGTTCAAACCCCCAAGGTTGTTTTAATCATCTTGAGAAGACTTGAATTCAGTATTAGAGAAGCAGGAGGACTAATATTGAGATAAGAGAGTGATTAAGTTCGAAATATTTCAAAAGTATGGATGAAACCCCCTTTCTCCCTCTGTATCCTCTTTTTGGACAAGTTTCGCAAAAACAAACTAATGACTCCATTTACCCAATAAAGGTGCTTGGTATACTGTTCTTCTCATACCACAAGGAGAAGAGATCCCTAGTTGGATCTTATGTTGGAATACTTGTATTTTTCAAATACTATAGTTATCAAAGGTCGGAGCCGCCTATTTTCTAAGTAGTGAAATGATACACTTCGGCCTAAAAAGTCAGATTTCGGGATTCCATGTATATCACAATTATATCTACCAAAGCCCTAGTATCCTGACATGTAAAATTGCAATAGTTAGTTTAGTTTTAATCACCATTATTGAACCACTAAGAAGGGATTATCACCTTTTATTGCCTCGTTCTCTCGCATTTCAGGAGTTACACGTCGAACTCCCCCCGAACCTCCAACACGCGAAGTTGTGAAATTGTTTTAAGACAATCTGGTTAATAATAAGAATAGTGACATTTAATCCATAGTTAATCTTTATTGCGATTTCGTGACTCGCCAGTTGTTACCTCAAAAACAACACATTTGTAACTCCGATCCTCGAAGTCACGATATTCATTAATTAATCATGGTTAATTAAAATATTAAGTCAAATCATAGTTAATCAACCAAATCACACTATCGTGAATTCAGGGTTCGTGGTTCAAAGACTAGGAGTAAAATCATATGATACTACAAACATCAAAAAGGGGATTAAGGACTAAACAAACTTAATTAAAATGTTGAACTGGATTAATTAACACCTTAAGCGACCTTCAACTTGTATAGACTACGGACCAAGAATTAAACGTTGTAGCGATCCTCTCGAATCACGAATTATCAAACATTTATGGCATTTATTAGAAATTTAGTGAGGTGATTGATAGTAAGATCCCATTTTATTTATAAATATTTCTATTAAATGATTTAAACATTTTTTCAGCAAGGACTCGAACATACTTAAGTGCTCAAAGAGAAAATGTTTCAATCATTATCTTAGGTTTCTTTCTAATTTGTGCAGAGCCAGTTCACCAAGATAACCTCTGTCTGTGTTTTCATTTTCTATGACACGGGATCTAATTGCAAGGTTCTATATCATGGCTTCGCGAAAAGCGTCAAAGACATATGCCGAGAGTCCAAGTCAAGGTTTATATATTATTTCTGATACCTCACCCAGAAGTATCAATACTATCAAAACATGGATGTATGTCTCCAACATTCTACAATTTGAGCTGATAAATTGTCTCGATGATTCTAGTGAGAACGAAAAAGATGACTTGTCCACCAAATACAAAATCATCTCTCAGTCAGAGATGCACAATATAGCAGCAAGGCCATGGATTTTTCCCTATTATGATATGATCAAATGGGTGCGCTGGACCATGTAGACATCTAGACTAGGACAATATTCAACGAGAAGAAGGTGGAAATTGGGACATTCAGACTAGAACATTTACAAGAAATGTATAAATTGTCTCCCACACCAAACCTTACTCACAATGTTGAATTATTAGAGGGTTTCAAAAAGAAGGAATGCGAGCAGTTTGGGAAAATCTTATTCGATCTGATCAAAGACTGGGTTTCACATCCCACGAAATTCAGGGCCGATACTCATGGAATTTATTCGATCTCATATTTAGTGCCACAATTCATGTATATAGAGATGATGGCCTGTAGATTGTATGGGAAGGATGACACCACTTACTTTTTTCTCCCATGGGTACCGCTTATTCATACAGTAGCTTAGGAATTTTCTTTCGACTGGGCCAAATTGTTGTTAGACAATCTAGTCGATCGAATTACAGAATATCAAGCACAAAAGATGAGTGGGAAAGTATCTTCATTCTTTATGTCTTCTTACATCATGGATGCTATTTGCTTCATGACACCTTTCCCATTAATGAGCTGGAGCTGGACTCCAACTAATGCATAGCTTATTCATGTCTACCACTCGAAACTCTAGGAAGATAAAGCCAAAGAATTCATCTACGATATTTTCATCTGGGTAATGGTACCAATGCATGTCTCCATGTTCGGTCATCTGCCTCCCAGGATTTTAGATAACATCATGGCCAACCTGAGCAACGTGGAAGATTGGTATATAGAAGTGGAGTTTTCATATATTAGGGTTTTTGGCACCTCTATCACCCCATATCCTCTGCCGCTATTCTTACCATACAAGCTATCATGTCACGAGATCGCCAGGAAAAGTATGCTCGCTAGGATAAGAAAGGAGCTCAAAGGAGTATAGAAGAGGTATGGACACCCTTCCCCATTCACATTGGTACATATTCTTTATTATATTTCGTCCATGCCAAAGCGGAGGCTACAACCTTGGAGTAAATGAAATTGGTAGACATTGAGTTTAAGAAACATGACCCTAATAAGGTTGTGAGTAATCACATGGCGAGCTGTGGGATGAAGAGACACGAACATGAAGAATCACCTCATGATGAAATCTTCCGAGGTGTGAGGTCCTAATCTAAAGTCTTAAGACGGGTTCAAGCTGTTGCTGCCCTGTGATATGGTCGATTTTTATAAATTCCAAGAGCACAGGAGAAGTTGCCTCCCCAATTTTTTATAGGACAGAAACTCACAACGTCTCGGTACACAACAAGAAGAAGATAAAAGTTCAATGGGCATGAACCCTAGCAAATAAGAGACTCGGGACAATACAAAGGAAACTAAGATCTTGAATCAGGAAGAAGAGATCCCCAACCAAGAACGAGGAAACCCAGAGATAGTTACCAAGGAAATCGGCAGCCCCATTGCATCTGTCACTCCCTTACAATTCACATAGGGGAACCTCGATACAAAGTGGATATTCAAGGAGGAAATGACACCTATCTCTGTAGAAGTGTTGCCTCCTAGTGAATTATTCTTCAGTAAGAAAAGGAAGGTCGTGATGAAGCAAGAAACATACCAAAGAGTGGGAGCAGTAGCTAAAAAATACAAAATCCTAATAGATGGAGAAGCCTTGGAAGAGGAAGAATTCACCGATGAGGTAGCAGGAACATTGGGGGCTTATGCAATAGCCAACCAATATTTAGTTGGAACTTTGAAGACACATTTGAAACAAAAGAACCTCTTGATCAGCAAATTGGAGGCTCGGGTAGCAACGACAAAGGGGAATTCCAGGGATGAGGAAAATAAAGGTTTCAAGAAATCCATAGTAACTTATCAACAGGAAATCGAGATCCTTAAATATGATATTGAGAAAATGCATAAGTCGGCACAAATAAGCCAAACGAAGGTAAGTTAACAGGAGGAGAAAATAAAAATGTTGCAATCTAAATTAATTTCTGTTGAAAACTATGTCATATACATAATGGTATTCCAATCCCAAGCCACGGAAATATGAAAGATGATAGAAGTAGCTCAACGAGATCTACTTTCCAAAGTAGAAACCATACAAAATCATTTTCATACAATAGAACAAGCATTAAAGGATATATCCTTGAGAGAAAGAAAAGATGGGGTAGCTCGAGTTTCTTTCCAAGAGGTTGTTACAACAACAACAAAAGAAGAGGTGGCCATTAGTTCCAGGTTGTCTATCCCAGATAAAACCAAAGGTAACATATTATTAAAGGCGTGGGAAAATAATATATCCGTAAGCAGAAAAAGAGATAAAGAGATGAGAGATGCTTGTGAATAAGCATTTGGCTTTATAAATAAAAATTTGTTAGATCTCGATAAGGAAGGTAGTGTTGGAACATTGTGCAAAATTGACATAGCCAAACATTTGTTGGATATCAAGGAAAATGTGGAAAAAGGATAAGTTGAATTATCCCAGGTAAGATAGGTCGATATTTCCCAAGTGGATAAATGGTTGATAAAACCAATCTTGCAATTGTGGTATATCATCACAAAAGACCGACAAGTAAGAAAAATATTGCCACAGTTGGCAAAGAATTGCTACACTTTCGAGGCGAACAACCAAGCCGAACCTTCCAAGATGATAGCCCAGTTGATAGAAAGGTGTGTTAATTGTATCGAGTAGGGGAAAGGCCAGACTTCTGAAGGCAAGTAGTAACAGATGCCTATTCCATCCTATGTTTGGAGTGAGAGAATACAAAAATAAAATGCCCTGCCCACGTGGAGGAAGACAAGAGACAAGGAAGTGAAACGCTTCATTTTCCATTTGTAATAGAAATTTTTAGAACGATTAGAATTCAAAGTGTTTTAATCTTGTATAAGTATAATTTTGAAAGATAGAACAAAGGATTTTTTCCTTTTGGCCGATTGTACTAGAGAATATTTCTTTCATCATAATTAATACAAGGCAAATCGAAGACTCTTTTTACCGTCAAGACTGGGTTATGTGTTTCTTTTGTTATTTCACATTTCGCATCATTTCTCATATGTGTCTTTAATGAATTCTTAGCTACAATTTAGTACAACCTCTACTATGGTGACCATTTATTTCAGTCATCTAATCATTTACTGCTTTTCCCCTGTATCGACTATCAGCAGGTACAAGACCTGTTAATTGTTTAGATTTCTATATCATATGCTTCATTAATGTTTTTCCTACTTATTTTCTTCTTTTGTCACAAGGTGAGATTCTTCCCTGATTGATGCCTCACATTGTTCAACAACTCTATGTTTTCTCTCGCTTCATGCATGGTTTTAAAATTTAACTCAGTTACGGAAAACAACCTTTTATTTCATTATACTATTAATTCGATTTTGGGATTCTTTCTCGTATAATCTAAAGGTGAAACAACAACCAACACTTTATAAAAAACTCTATTCCTTTATGATTGTACCTGTGGCAAGACAGCCCAACATAGAACCCGGTCTCTCAGATCAAACTAGCCTCGCTTTAAACATTTTTGATACCATTTTGAAAACCACTACTACCTGGGTTGAACTCGAATGTTCATGGGAAGCCATTGAATGAGACATAAACATTCAAGAACAATTGGAAGCTAGACCCAAACAACTCATAAATCAGCCTTAGCTTCTTTTCCCAGTTGTTTTCTTCCTTTATATATTTCACCCTCTTTTTGGATGCCTAGACTCAGTACTTTATAGCCATAAGTACAGACTCTGGAACAACAGGATCTATGTGATCAAATTGGCCTACTTAACACAATCTTGGATTTGTACCAAGATTGTGTTAAGTCTTGTAGAGCTCGGTGAAAGTGTTTTGTAAGTGAAAGAGATTGTAAGAAGAATTTTTTCTTTACCTACTCAGGGAAGGAGGATCTAGCGAGGTGCGCATAAATCTCCTATCCTATGCGGAGTTGGCGTGTGGCTCTGTGCATGTAAGAATATTGGAAGAATCTAATAAAGAAGAAGAAGAGTTGGTGGACGTAGCTCCACACTAGGGTGAACCACGTATATCCTGTGTCGATGTGCTTTGTGCCATGATTGTTCCTATTGTTCATGTATTTTCTTAGTGCATTGTTATGATAGATAGATTTATGAATGCTTAGTGTTGTATAATTTTAATGAATGCTAGATATTCTTTGATGCCATGTGATGAATGGTTATATTTGTTAGATCTGGGTTAATACCACGTTGTTATGTAACTAGGATTTTAACCTGTGATGTGAATAAAAGGGTTAAAGACTAATGAATGTTATTGGCTAAGTGCTCTGTTAAGTATTGTGATCACAGATATGTGTCCCAGCTAGGTTATAGACACTTGAGTCCTGCAACCACCCCTGCCTCTACCTCGGGTGAGACTTCATCTGCTTCGCAGGTGTTGCCGAAAGGGCCTGACCTAGATTATTTTTGGCATGAAATGAGAATGGAGATATAATAAAGAAATGCACAGAGATATCAAATATATTCAATAATATTATAGAAATGTATCAGATATGAAACCATAAACATAGATATATAGTAATACACAATTTCTATTAATGAATTAAATGTACAGAGACTGTAAAAATACATAGTGAACGACTCGCTAGAATGGTGGCAGATTATCTCTGAGAAGAGATGTGATGACTACTCACATTCACAAGAAGACGATTACAATGAGGCTTTGAAGGCCTTTTTACAATAATAAGGAATGCCAAAATATCTGGACATACAAAAACCTAACCCTAGGAGATGAAGCGCCAAAAGTCATGTGGGCCTCATTTGGGTAAGTTAGTACATCAACTTCTCAAGGTCGTAACTTTTGCATACGATCTCTGTTTTAGGTGTATGATAGCCCGTTGTAAAGGTATCATCAAGGAGATTAATTTTAGACACAATATGGAATGAAATTTAATATTTCAAAACTTTTTTCCCAAAAAAAATCGTTTAGGGCCTCAAAACAGCCCCAGAAGTTAAAAACTGCTAAAAATAGTAAATTACCAAAATTGCCAAAAAACTGTTTTGAGCCAGTTGGAAAAGGTTGGTGGACACTGATATAAACTTGGATCAATCCCCCCTCCTTAGGAAGAAATGGTCTCCATTGCGTTGAGTGCCTGAGGTAGAGGAAAAAATGTTTGTTGAATTTGAATCTTGGTGAGCTACTTGCCTTGCTAGAGATGTCGTGCTGCTTAGTTTGTGGAATTCTTTCAAGGACCTGTTGAGGTTGAGGTTGTTCAACAAGTTGATATACATAAGAGGACAATGTGAAGAAGGAATATTTTCTCTTTGTTGCAACCTTGTCGACCTACTTCTGTTGGATATAAGGTTCTTGTGGCGAGGCTGTAGTGTTTGCAGTGTCCTTATGTTCCCCTTTTGAACAGATTGTGAAGAAGATGAATTTTATTGTATGAGATACTACCTTGCGACACTTTTTTGGTGGAACAATAGTCGAAACTACCTCTAGTATTCTGTAGAGATGGCCCCCTAGAGAAACATTGACACTACAGGGTCGAGACTCATAAACAACATGGTGCTTCCACATATATGGTTGGCCCAAGAGAACATCACAAACATACAATGGAGAAACATCACATAATACCTCATCCTTGAAGGGCTAGATGTTGTATGAAAATTGACACTGCTAGCTAACACGAAGATCTCATCCTTGGCGAAGCCACCTGATGTTGTATGGCTGCGGGTGTGGTGTTGTCGACAATCCAAACTATTTGACGACCTCTACTGAGATGAGGTTCTTCTCGTTTCCACTATCAACAATAAAATGTAGTGGGGTCCCCTTCACCTACATCTGTGAATGAAAAAGGTGCTCCCCCTCTTCAGGATCTATTGGTTCTTCTGGTTGAATTGTTGTGATCACGACAATAGCAGTGGCGTCGATGATCTATCTTTTACCATTATTTTCAGAATTCGATTTTGAATCAGGGTTTGGATCCTTGTCTTTGATCTCAGCCACCAATGACTATTTTGAGGAACATTCATCGGTGTTGTGCCAGGGGATTTTGTGGAAATCTCACCATTTTCTGGTGTCCTTTGTCTTCCCATGACCCTTCTTTTCCTATGGCTTGGACTGGTTTCTGGGGGACTGTTTTCAAGGGATGTCTTTTTCATACTTTGGTTGTTGCGGATTTGTATACCCAAAATCCACTTTGTTCTAGTTCTTAAATTTCTTCTCGATTTTAACAACATATTGATAGGCAACACCAAGTGATGATATGTCGAGAAAATCCATTTCAGTTTGGATGTATCTGTGTAGAGCCCCACGATATTTTAGAACCAAATGTCGTACAGAGTCTTTGATACCCAGCTTGGTGCACAAGGTATGGAAGGTATTGGTGAACTTCGAGACTACTTGGCCCCTCTCTTGCCACAGTGTGGTCCATCTCATGTACTGGTCCTCATAGTTTCCAACTGGGTAATACTGTTCCTTTACCGCATCCACAAAAAAATACCAAGTGGGATCGGTCCCATATATTCCAGACTCCTCTATGGAACTTTTCTCCTAGTAAGTTTCCCACCAATGTTTGACATGGGGGAGAGCTTTAAGGAGTGCGAAGGTGATATTTTCTCTGTCGAAAAAATTGTGAACAGAGAAATAACCTTCTAGCAGATTTAACCATTTATCTAGGGCATCCGCATCTATTTGACCTTCAAATATAGGAATATCAAAATTGACCTGTACCTTAAAAGGTGAGGTGCCTCCAAAGTGGTCGCTTGATGAAGATGCACCTGATGCTATCGAGAGGCATTGAAGGATGTGAGACAATTCTCCATCATTTTGTCCCTTTGTCACATAAGATCTTGCTCAAGCAACAGATTGATAGGATCGTCTGCTCCATCGTTTTTCTTTTCTTCTGCCATTGAGGGTTTCTTGGGTGTGTGAGAGATATTTTCCTCAAGAGAGAAAATATCGAGACCCAACTTTGTATACTCAGACCTCGTCGGGGACATGCACTGAAAAACGATCAAAAGCAACCTGCTCTGATACCACTAATCCAAATTATTTTCGGCACGAAATGAGAGCGGAGATATAATAAAGAAATGCACAAAGATATCAAGGATATTCAATAATATAATAGAAATGTATCACAGATGCAACCATAAACACAGATATACAGTAATACATGATTTCTATTAATGAAATAAATGTACAAAGACTATAAAAATACAGAGTGAAAGACTCGCTAGAATGGTGGCAGCTTATCTCTGAGAAGAGATGTGACGGCTACTTGAATTTACAAGAAAATGATTACAATGAGGCTCTAAAGGCCTTTTTACAATAATTAGGAATGCCAAAATCCCCTGATATCCAAAAACCTAACCCAAGGAGATGAAGCACCAAAAGTCATGTGGGCCCCGTTTGGGTAAGTTAGTACATCAACTTCTCGGGGTCGTAACGTTTCCATACGATCTCTATTTTAGGCGTATGATAACTCGTTAGAAAGGTATCGTCAAGGAGATTCCTTTTAGGCAGAATATGGAAGGAACTTATATATTGCAAACCTGTTTTCCAAAAAAACATCGTTTAGGGCCTCAAAATGGCCCCAAAAGTTAAAAACGACTAAAAATAGTAAATTACCAAAATTTCCAAAAAACTATTTTGAGCCAGTTGGAAAAGGTGGGTGGCCACTGATATCCACCTAGATCAGGACCGGTAGTTAGGGTTTTTTTGGTGCATTATCGAATCATTGAACCCTGGGTCTTCTCCTATGCCAACAGTAAGTAACTCTGTCTTTGGTTCAAATAATTTAAAATTTGATGATGTTTTTGGTGTTATCCTTAGTGAGGAAATGTGATGGAAAATAGAAAAGAACAAGTGAGACATCAAGTAATGCGTTGAACATGGAGAACATGGGAAGAAAAAAGGATAGAGGAAATGGCTCAGGGAACCACGAGAATTATAGGAAGGGAAAATCCAAATATAGATTTGGAAAGATAGAGTGTTGGAATTGTGGGAAGAAAGGACATCTGAAGAAAGACTACAAAGCTCCAAAGATATGGGCATTAGAAGAAAAATCAAGAAGCAAATGTAACAGGTGATGCGTTACAAGATGATTTGATTCTTTCTGTAGATAATATTTCTGAGTCTTGGGTAGTATATTCAGGGGCTTCATTTCATGCCACACCCCATAGGAAACATTTTCTATATTATGTTGAAGGTTATTTTTAACAGGTTCATTTGGGTGATGATGCACCATACAAAATTATTCAAATGGTAAAGGTAAAAATAAAGAAAAGCAATGGAAACCAATGGTTATTGAAAGAGGTAAGACATGTTCTAGATCTAAGGAAAAATATAATTTCAATGGGGAAATTGGAAAGTGAAGGTTGTATATCCATATTTACAGATAAGGTGTGGAAGGTCACCAAAGGATCATTGGTGATAGAAAAAGGAGATAAGGTAGGTACATTGTATTTATGTACTAGTAATACTGACTCTTCTATCTCTTTAGCTTCTACGGGAGTGGATACAACACTGTGGAATCATAGACTTGGACACATGAGTGAGAAGGGGATCCAGATACTTCACAAAATAAATTTGTTTCCAAATCTTAAACAAATTGATTTGGATTTCTGTGAGCATTGTGTTTACGAAAAATAGAAGAGAGTCAGAAAAGAAAAAAAGAGTGAAAGGTTAGATCTTGTGCATATATATGTATGGGGACCAACTCAGGTATCATCTCTTGGAAGCTCTCATTATTATGTTACTTTTATTAATGATGCAACTAGAAAAACTTGGGTTTATTGCATTCGACAAAAATCTGATTTTTTTGATACTTTTAAAAAATGGAAAGATTTGGTTGAGAAGAAGACATGAAAAAGGTTGAAGTGTCTTAGATCAGATAATGGCGATGAATATTGCAGCAAGGACTTTGATGATTATTTTTCATACCATGGGATTTGTATGGAGAAGAGAGTTCAAGGAACACTAAAAGAAAATGGTGTGTCAAAAAGGATGAACCAGACAATCATGGAGTGTGCAAAGAGTATGAGATTGCATGTTGGTTTTCCCTTACATTTATGGGCAGATGCTATAGATATTATTGTTTACTTAATAAATAAAGGACCTTTAATCTCTTTGGATGGTGGAATTCTAGAGGAGGTATGGACAAGTAAAAAGGTAAACTATTATTTTTTGAAGACTTTTGGTTGTGAATAATTTGTCCATATTGATAAAGAAAATAGAACAAAGATTGAGGCAAAATCCAAGAAGTGTACCTTTATTGGATATAGTGTTAATGATTTTTTTTATAGCTTATGGGATTATGAAAATAAACAAATAATTAGGATTGAATATGTCATATTCAATGAGAAGGTATTGTACAAAGATCAGTTGCAGGGAAAGAAACAAGAAAAAGAAAAACCATAATACACATTGCTTGATGAGATCAGTGAGAAAGAAATTCCAAAGGTACCAAAAAATCAAAATGTACAACAACAGGATCAGCATGTACCTCAAAATCCTGCAAGTGTTGTTAGATGATCTACCAGGTTATGTAGACCCCCTGAACGATATTCTCCTTAATTGTATTATTTATTGTTGATTGATTCTAGTGAACCATAATTTTATGAAGAGGCAATGTAGGTAGACACTAAAAAGAAATGGGAGAAAGGAATGAAAGAGGAAATGGATACCTTGGTAAATAATGAGAATTGGGACTTGGTTTAGTTGCCTGTGGGAAAAAGAGCATTACAGAATAAATGGGTTTACAAGTTGAAGGAAGAAGATGGAGGCAAAAAGAGTTACAAGGATAGACTTGTTGTAAAGGGGTTTGAACAAAAGAAAGGTATAGATTTTGATGAAATATTTTCTCTTGTTGTTCAAATGACCTGAATTAGGACTATTTTAAGTCTTATGGCAGTAGAATATTTTCATATTGAACAATTAGATGTAAAAACATCTTTTCTCCATGGGGATTTGGAGGAAGAGATTTATATGTAGCAACCATAAGGGTATGAGGTCAAAGGAAAGGAGAATTTGGTATGCAGGTTGAAGAAGAGATTGTATGGACTAAAGCAAGATCCAAGGCAGAGATATTTGAAGTTTGGAAGGTTTATGACAGAACAAGGTTATAATAGATGTCATTATGATCACTGTGTTTATTTTAAAAAACTAGAAAATGGAGGATATATTATCTTTCTATTGTATGTAGATGGAATTCTTGTTACATGGTCTAATATGAAGGATATAAATGTTCTAAAGAATAAATTATCTAATTCATTTGAGATGAAGGATTTGGGTGCTGGAAAGAAAATCATTGGTATGAGAATAACAAGAGACAATAAAAATCGCAAATTGACATTGTCTCAGGGTGAGTACATAGAGAAGGTGTTGAAGAGGTTTATAATGAAGAATGAAAAACTAGTTAGTACACCTTTGGCCAGCCATTTCAAATTAACTAAGGAAATGTGTCCCAATTTAAAGGAGGAGATATAATACATTTCCAGGGTCCCTTATTCATCACCAGTTGACAGCTTGATGTATGTGATGGTTTGCACAAGACTAGATATTTCACATTCAGTGGGAGTTGTGAGAAGGTATATGAACAATCCAGGTAAAGAACATTGGGAGACAGTAAAGTGGATTCTCAGGTATTTGAGAGGTGTGGATTCTCAGGTATTTTAGAGGAAATAAGCTTCATATTTTGATTACACTTTTGGGCTCAAGACAATTTACAATTACATCAATCTTGGAAGGATCAATTTTCAATTGTCCTCCTCCTACAATATGACCTAAGTACACAAGTGCACTCTTACCAAATTAACATTTGGACAATTTTACATACAAATTTTCACTTTGCAAAGTATCCAATACTTTCTTTACATGCCTTACATGTCCATGCCAAGTCCCACTAAATACAATAATGTTGTCTAAATATACAATCACAAAATCATCTAGAAATGGCCTGAATACATCATTCATGACACACATGAAAGTTGTCGGAGAATTACAAAGCCCAAATGACATAACTAACCACTCAAGCAATCCTTGTTTGGTTTTAAAGGAATTATTCCATGCATCTTGTTATGCAACCCTAATCTGATGGTATCCACTACACAAATCCAACTTAGTGAAACAAAAATCATTCTTTAACTGATCAAGTAAATCATTTATACGAGGAAGAGAGTATTGATTTTTCACAATGATTTTATATAAGGCCCAATAATCGACACACATTCACCATGTGCCATCCTTCTTTGGCACCATCACGATCGGTGAACCACAAGGAGATGATTTCAGTCTGATGACCTCTTGATCCAATAAGCCTTCTACCTTATTCTTGATCTCTTTCATCTCTACAACCGACATACTGTACATGCCCACATTAGGAAGAGGAGAATCCTGTTGAATATGTATTTCGTGTTGGATTTCCCTCTTAGGATGTAATCTATTTGGTTCCTAGAAAATATCATCATACTTAGAAAAAATATCAATTAGTTCTTTCTTATGAGAAGGATCAAATCCTTGGAAAGTGTCAGATGTTTCAACATCTTTCTCCCTTACAACCATGAGTACATATATTTTATTAGTGTTTATGAGTCTCTTCATTTGTCCTGCACTAACAAGTGTTGTGTTTACCCTCATGTTGTGGGCTCTAACAATATATTCCACTCCCCCCTTAGTAAGGTGACATTTGTTCTCATGCCTAAAGAATACTTCTTTTATATCATAAAGATAAGGACTCCCCAACACTATGCCACATACATCAAGTGATACAACATCCAAATACACTTCATCAATCAACTTTGAAGTAATAGAAAATATGAACCTACATTGCTTGGTGACATTAAGTTTTGTTTTATCACATACCCAACCAAGAGGATATGGCTTTGGATGTGGTTTAGTCTCAAGACCCATCTTTTTGACAAGTGCTTCAGATATCAATTTTAATTGGGAACACGTATCAAACAATGTATCTATCTTAGTGTGTTTAGATACAACTCTTATATGAAATAATTCATTCTTGTTTCTTTCATCATCATGAGACTCATTATTGGAATTTCAACTAGCATGAAGGGAATCGTTAGCTTGTACTCCGACTGTTGTGATATTTCCCTTATCTCCTGAATCAGAACCAAGATCTTATTGTGCTATAGCAATGGTATTTGTCTTCCCCTCTCCACTGAATTGTTTCAGTCTCTTCTCTGGATGTAGTTTCCAATAGTGTTCATCATCATGACCACTTTTCTTGCAATGAGTGCAAGATGGTTTTCCTTCTTCTCTCTTTATAGTGGCGGTATTTTTGTCCTTCCTTTTAAACTTCTTAAACTACTAATGTGGGAGATTTGAAGGTTTCTTTGTGGGATCTTCTTGAACATGATTTTCCATGTTCTCAAGGTGAGTGGCTTGCACACAAACTTCATGAAGACTAGTGGGGTTAAATAATATCAAAGTATGACGAATGTAACTATGAAGTGCGGCAATATACTTCATTAAAGTTTCATAAGAATCCAAAGGAATGTTTATTGCAAGAGATTTCTTCCTAAATTCTTCCATGAAACTTTGTATAGTTTGACCTTTACTTTGTCTTAAAGTTTTCCATTCCATCATTTCTTTATGTAAATAATCCAATGGATAAAATTTCTTCCTTATAGCTGATTTAAATTCTGACCATGATGAAATAAGATTACCCCACTTACTTATGTTCTGAAGTTTTCTCTCCCACCATACGAGAGCGGTTCCTTCCAATCAAAGATAATCCAATTGCACTTTAACTTCCTCTTCATCAATCTGTTGAACACAGAAATATACTTCAACCTGTCGAATCCAATTATATATCTTTCCATGATTAGCATCTCCATTAAACATAGGTAAAGAAAATTTTACATCAAGATTTAATAATGGTTTCTTAAAAGAAGATTTATGGCTATAATGATGAGAATGATGAGAGTGCTCAGAGGAAGAAGATATAGAACTTGATGGAAAAGATGGAGGCTCAAGAGAGTCTCCTCCAGCCCTTGGTTTACTGAAGCATTATCATCATCTTGTGCTTCATTTTTATTCTCTTTCTTCTTCATCCTATTCTCGTAGTATCCATACATTCACTCGACCATTGCTGACATGCGATAAAAGACCATATGGAAGTTTTTCTCCTATTCATAACTCTTGTTCTCTTCTGCCATTTTCTTCCTTTGGGATGCATGACCAACTTATGGATTGAAAGTATTAAGAGTTCCTTCACCCTTCTTATGCTTAGCCCTAGTAAAGATTCACACTCAACAATTCAGGTCAAATATGAGTGCTCTGATACCAACATGATCCAAGACCTTTTCATCGAAGTAACTTATAAAGAATTGTATTAAATGAGCATAAATTAAAGTGCACCATAAACAAGGAAAAAATCACCATAAACAAGGAAAAAATCATTAATGAAGAGACATAAGCATCAAATATGAACACAAAAAATTGATAATGGAGTTTGTCCCTAACGGAATACGTCTTTGGGTCCTTCTCTCAAATGGGTAGGCCTTTTTATTAACTCAGCAAAATAATTTGGAAAAATACATAAGTATAAGTCATTCTGTAATCAAGCGGCATAAGTTTTGCTTAGATCAGAAAACAGACAACACCATTGAATTTGTGGTGTATGATTACCTAAAAATGACTATATCCATGCCTCAATATAACTTTGGCACTCCCAGACCCTTGAGAAATCTCATCTCGATTTCTATGCCTACACTCTGCAATTAATTCACTGCACTTTGCCTCCCAAAACATGCCTAGATGTACCATCAATCACCCTCCTCTGCATTGGCTAAATTCCATCTCTTAAATAAAAAAAGGGGCAGAGTTTACCAATGAAGGTCATTGGCCTAATGGTTGGTGGATTTCTTATTAAGGTTTATGGTTGGGGAGGTCTCAGGGTCAAGCCCATGGGCCTCCTCTTTTGGTGTGTTGTTACAAGCATATGCTATATTAAATCCCCTGTAGATTTGGTGGAGTAGTCTTAGTATGGTGGAATAATGAAACTAGCACTGTGGATCCATTGCAGAGAGTGGATCCATTGCTAAATTTAGTGGAAAAGGGATTGGTCACTGGCCAACCCTTTTTTTTTTTAACTTTTAGTTTCTAAATCTCATTGGGCATTTTCCCACTGCCACGTGGAAGCCTATGACTAGGACACGTGGCGATCATTTATTGCCCCACATAATCCACTTGCATAGTCATGCTACCACATCATCCTGCCACGTCTCGTATGGTATGCCACGTGGATGTATGAACTACCATGTGGAACTTCCTCATTGGTCCACATGTTAACCCAAAAAATGTCAAAAATGAGTGACACATGGCAGCCTCTAGTGTTGCCACATCACCATTAACGTCATGTTGTAGTCAACAAGACACATGTCACCATTTACAGTGCCACGTATAATGTATGGACACTGACATCATTCATATTGACGTTGATGTCAGTAGTATGGATGATGACTTGTCCTTGCTGACTAGGCTAGGTTGACCAAAATTTTGACCATGAATATCATTTTATCCCTAACTCCATTTGACGAACCATTTATGCCATTGGAAATCTTGCGACACACTCTTCATGATGATTCCAATTTCACTGAGTTATGAAGACTTTGAATTTTTTCTCTTTCTGTGTCTGTTGAGGCCATTCTCAACTTCCTAAGTTGCTTCTACAAATTATGAGTTTTCCTTAGTCTTCTCTGAAACCTTTTTGGATCACACACAATTTTAGAGATATTGTGGTTTCTTTCCGAGGAAAATTTCAGGCGGCGAAAATTGTTAGTGACGCCCAGACTGTTCATTCATTGCATAAATATATGAGAAAGTTCAGATCTATGGGGAGATTGAGGAAATTCAGAGGAGGATTTTTATCCTTTCTTTTGTATATTATTTATTTTTTATACTTTTTCTTTTCAAAAGGAGTAACAGATGGTTGGAATTTTTGGGAGAATGGACCAGTATTTTCGAAGAAGAATATGAAATTCTAGATTTCTTAATGGCTTTTGTCCTGTAAGTAAAAGGGTTTTGTTTTCATTGTAATATCTTTTGATTATGGTTCATATTCTTTGAGTAATTGATTATGGATTGATAAATTAGCGTTAGTCTTTTTTATCAATACATGGTTAATTTCTATCATTTATGTATTAAGTTTTTTAATCTTTAAAAGTCTATTATCCCAATTATCTTGGTTTTGGTGATTGTATTATTTTGATACAAATATTGTATTATATTGAGTTTATTGATGTAATTTGTATTTGTAACGATATAATTGTTCAATTGATATTTTCTTATCGTTGATTAGTCTATTATATCTTCACTAAGAATCATAATTTGAAAGTTGTTCTTTCTACATTTTAAATAAGATTTAAATTTTTAGTCAAAGTGATTTTCATCCTGACACTGTCACAATCTTAGAATTACACAACCTTCTACTATAGATTTCTCTTGACACATAGGTTTTTGGAGAAAATTTATATAGGAAGGAACAACCAAAAGTTTTCTTTAAATACTGGCCATTTATAGGTTAATGATTTTCTATTTGTTTTGATTTATCTTATTTTGTGAATGTAAATTAACATTTAAGATTAAATACTTCGTTTTTTTAAGTTAAACCATTATTATTTACATTTTTATTTTTTCAAGGTTAAAATTAGATTAGTAGTATGTTCTAGATCTATTTAATTTTTTCTAAGATTCAGTTCTCTTGTACAACCTTAGTTTACAATGTTTCTTGTAAATCTTGCACCCACTTATTTGTATATGTTGTATATAAAAGTGAGAATAGTGAATGTATATAGTAGATCTTTGTTAATGCATAATTAGTTATTTTATTTTTGTATTTTAGATTAGATCCCTCTATCGGCTAACATAGTCATTAAACCCATCAGGGTTAGTTATTCCAAACGGCTTGGGTTATTTAGACAACCTTGGACCAGACTATTCCCTTCCAGTTGATGTTGTGTCATAAACGCCCATCAAAAAATGGTGCTGTAAGGAAGGAAAAGATAAATTTAATGATTATTTTTTTTACCCCTCAGCTTGTCATGTAAATGTGTTGAACCTGCACATAATAATTCTAGCTAAACAATAATACACACATTTGCAGAGATAATTTGAAAAAAGAAGAAGAAGGAGAAAAAGAATGAAATAATTCTCATTAACCGTATTCCACACTCAAAGAGTGAATAATTTACAATATATATATAGGATAAATGAGTAACTAATGAGCCATAGTGGTGGTCTAGAGTGATATGGACTCACACCAATAGTTACGAGAGTGAACTGCCACCTAGTCTAGTCTCTCAGGTAGTTATGGGAGGGAACTGCCACCTAGATGAGTTAACTAGTCAACTAGTCTTCAGTTAACTGATTGAACAAAGAGTAGTGAGGAATTAAATCAGGGAATAAAGAGTAATGCGCTATTCAGGTGATGATCCCAAGGAAAGTGTGCATTATCATGGTGATGATCCAAATGTTGCATGGTGACAAAACCAATGCAGCATCTAAACTCAACTCAACTAGTCAAACTGAAGTGTCAACTGAAAGAGAATATTCTTTAGGTGGAATATTCTCCCCTAAAATATAGGATACTAGATAATGACTAATTATGAATAATAAACAACGAAAAACCTTATGAAAAATAAATCTTAGGTGTGTGTGAAGTAACTCCAACACGTCATAATTCCAGATTTATAAATTTTCTTCTGTGTCATCTTCAAATGCACTAGAAGGCAGGCCAGACTGACAAGCTAGCCTTGTAGAGTATTTATTTAGAATGTATCTAATCTCTCATGGATCTTTCCCAAACCACTGTGATGGAACATTCTTTCCATTTCTCATTGCTTGTTATTCCCAACAATACAGTTTATCGCTTGTCCAAACTCACCTTTGATGGCAAGGGGAATGTATCGACAAAATACCATCTTAACAAGTTTTGGTGTAAGTGCATCAAACATGATATTTATGATTTAAAGGTTTTATGTAGATTGTTTGCTTTCACTTTCAGGGGTCAGATTAAACATTGGTTTGAGCCTTTTCCAACATATTGCATTGTTGATTGGTTTCAATTTATAGAGGAATTTTTAGATGCCTTTAAAATTTATGATTACAATCAATTATGTGAAGAATTTTAGTCTCTACTAATCAATGATGATTCATATCTAGAAGTATTTTCAACAAGCATCCATCATGTTCTCTGTAAATTTCATCTTTATGACATGTCATTTGTACTAAATTTCCTCTTTGATGTTTATGCCCCTTTCCTCAAGCCATATTCAATCGCAAATGATAAATCAATTACAAATCCTAGGAAAGATGAATTTTGTTTGTGCCCCTTTCCTCAAGCCATATTTAATCACAAATTATAAATCAATTACAAATCCAAAGAAAGATGAATTATGTTTGCATTATGAGAGTAATCCATCAGAGAATCTTAAACACTCAAGGGAGGTAAAATCTATTGAAAATGTTCTCACTGACAATCAAACTATTTTTTCCTCTGAACCATTCCATATTTAATCCTCAACTATGGTGAAGGGATATTTTATTGTGGGTCTAGGTATATGTCCATATTCTTCTAACTCTTGCTCTAATTAGTAATTAGATTCAAATATTGAAGAACAGTTATGTAATGAAAATGATCTTAAGCATTCTAACATTCCAATGAAATAGATTAGAGATGTAGATATACAATTGGAGGAAGAAACCTTAAACATTCATCCACAAATCATACGTTATCCAAAGGAAAGATTAGATGATTGTCATGAAAGTTTTGAAATATCTATCATATAGGAGGAAAATTTAAATGATCATATTATCTTGAAGGAGTTATCACCCAAACAGAGTGAAAGTATTAAGGCAAGTGAAGAGGAATGTCTTGAGAATGACATTGTTAATTATCATAGCTCAAGAGAATATTTTCATGTGCTCATTTCTAATTTATTTTACTCTTTATATACCAATCTCTTCTTAGATTATGGTGTGCATGATATTTTACCCATGGTGTCTTACTCTTTGTCATCACAATCTGATCTTTTTGATATGCCAAGATTTGGTGAAATTAATTTCAAACATAACATTTATGAAGTCGTATTTGACACTTTCACTTTCATCACTTGCATGGGAAAAATATATGTTGCAAGATGATTTTACACGATTTATTTTTGAAAAAAACAATGCACTCATTCTTATGGAGATCAAATATTCTACATTTCATATTCATTCTTTGATTAGTTCAAATTTTAATGATTATGCTTCACATTTTGAAACGATCCATCTCATCAAAGGAAGTGTTCAAACCAATAATCCAATTGATGTCATGAATCCTCTTATGATGTGTTCCCCATTGACATATCTAGTTCGTCGAAGTCATAGTTTGCATTTTAATTTTTATGACAGGATATTAGAATGGCTTGAGAATTCATATCTAAAAAATATTCAAAATAAAGATAAAGTTGTGCTTTCTTTGTTCTTACCTAAATATATAGGAGGTAAGCATGACATGATTTTTTTAGGTCCTCCATGTGAAGAAATTGATGGATACTTGGAGAATTGTCAGGAGGATGGCGCACTTCGGCCTTGGCCGATGGTTATGTCAAGTCCCCATAATATTGACAATTTTCCCAAACTCACTTACATCCTTCCATGCCATTACGACCCATATCAAGATAAGATTGCAAAATGGATAGAGGATTCATACATCCAGAATGTTCAAGGGAATGGTAAGGTCACACTTGCTTTGTTTCTAAATGATGACTATAAAGGTAAGTATGATGTATTTTTGTCAAATTTATATATACTACCATTATTGTTACGAATATTCAATTTTGTTTTCATTGCAGGGTTGGAGTTACTCTGATGGTTGCATTGGAAGCATGAATTCACTTAGTATTTCAATTTGTTTAGTAGTTAGAGTAGGTTTCCTTTAGTTTTCTTTCTCACTGTTTCTTTTGGTAATAATGCAATTATGAACACAAGTGGGTACACCAAGAGAATCATACTATGAATGTTGTCATGGAAGTCCACTTTAATCCTTTTCTCTCTGCTTTTCATTGAATATTTGTTTTCAAAAATGCATTATCATCATGGAAATTTTAAAATGGAAAGTAAAGAGATAAGTAAAGTAAAATATCAATTCACCTGAATTCAACCTTGACCCAAGGTGCCACGAGTAGGACTGCACTCATCTTAATAGGAATTTTTCTATTTTCTTTAATTTCTAAATAAACTCACATCTCATGAAACATTATCCCAAGGAAAGAAGCTTCCCATAAATGAGACTTTATATTATTTAGTTCTTCCTTTGTTTTACAATGGGATGCTAGTATATCCAAAAGCTCAAGTTTATCTTTGGCCAAAATCGTTTTCTAAAAGTTTTCTTTTGTTGTTTTGATTTTTTTGTTTCGATGTACTTCTAATTTTTATTTGTTTCAATAAAAGATGATTTGGTTTGTTGAATGCTCTTTCTTTTCTATTTTTGAGTGAGTCTTTTTTTTATTGTTTGTCTATATTTCTGGTTCAATAAATTTTTTGTTTGAAACTTATCACCATATGGAAATATTATTCAAAATATCATACCACCTGTTGGTCTCCAAATAACCTGAGATAGTCCAAATTTGGTCTTGAAACAAGATTTATCTCAACTCTATTAGACAATTTTTTCGATTGTTGCCATTCTTATTTCCCTTGAACATTCTTGTAAGGAATTATCTCTGAAATTTGGAGTGATCTATGGTTATAATGGCTATTATAAGACTTTTTACACCATCCTATTCCTTAAGGGACATTCCATTTTTGTTTCCCCATCTTCTAGATAATCTCTTATTCAAAGAATAAAATCAAATTTCATGATTGGATCACTTGTGAGTTTGAAATAATGAAGCATAAAGTTTCTAATTTAGAGTTGGAAGGTCTCATCATGAGTTGATCCATCATGACCATAGGAAGTTTATAGAAGTGACATTACCATTTCTGGTAACCAGCCAGGGTAGTGGCCTTCAGTCTTCTCAACTGAAGGACAAGAGGTCTCATCACGAGCCGACTTGCTCACCTCCTTGGATTTATATGGATGAAGTTGCTTACTAACTGGTCACCAAGACAAAACAATGACTTTTAGTTAGTCACCAAAATTTTATAAGAATAAAACTTAATAATTCCAAGAATGATCCATTATGTGTGCTTAAACTATTAGATGGGATCAAGGAAATCACATAGGTTAAAAGGAAACCTCGTCGAGGCTATGAATGTCTGTTGGAAGCAGCGGCCCTGCCTATGGTATTGAAGTCCTTTTCTTAAAGTTGTCATGACCCATTGGTGAAATAGTAGTACATATTTTAATTCTTTACAAGATATTTCCCCTCAATTCATGAACTATGGTAACATCAATCTATATATGCCTGCAGAGCTAATATCAATACTATATAGACCAAACAAGGGATTTTCTTAAGGAAATTTGAAGATATGACAACTTGGTACCTCTTACTATAATTCCTCATAATGATATGTTCTGAATCAATGCAGAGATAACTGCTCTGCCCAATGAGTCTCCATTTGTTGGTTGCCTACAACAACCTCCTTCTTTTTCTTTAATCAAAATCTAGGGTCCCTCTAAATTTTACTTGGATTCTTCATTTGTTTCCCTTTGACTTGATTGGATTGGTATTGGTTTTATTTGTTTCGAGGTTGGTTTGATTTTATATTCTTTTCTTTTCTTTGGTTTGAATTTCATGAAATTCAAATGCCATTTCATTTTTCTTTCTACAGATTTTTTATGTTGATGGACGAGCTTCATAATTTGTGAGTTTGTTATTATCTCTTCCTTATTGAATTCATTTGCTATGACAATGGATTGGTTTAAGATATGTATTAATAAAAATGATTTTACAGGAAGAAATCTTATTGTGACACATCTTTTCTATGACATTTGTTCACATTTGATCAAATTTGAATGAAGGAGAGACGAAAATAGAAATCTTAATTTAAATGAAAACATTAATTTTGATCAATTGTTTACTTTTTTTTTAAATTATGATTATGTTTTTGTCTTTTGCTCATTAACAAGTTTGACTATTCTGGATAATGGGTTCAATACTTCATCAAATAATATCTTGGTTGGTTTCTCATTTTCACAAAATCATTTGGTAGGTTTCATTAATTAAATTCTTTTATCATTTTTCATCTCATTTCAAAATAAAAATAAAAATAGAAAAAAAGAATTATCTATCATTTGTTTTCTTTTGTGGAAACCCAAAATTAATATTCTTCTCCTCTCCATCAACTTGAAGCTTCTAAAATTTTAAGATCATATTGGAAAGGAAAATATAACCAATATTTGTTTATAACTTATAGTTAGCTTTTTTTTTAAATTCATTTTAATTTTATTGTAGTAGATTTTGTTTTATTCACAATATTTATATTTAGGTTATTAAATTGGTTTATTTATGTTTCACAGGTTTCTATTATCATATATTTGGTATGGATCTGATCACAACTTGATTTTCTTATCTAAATACGTTCAAGATAATTGATCCAAAAATAACATTAGATTGCTGCAAATAATTTATGAACAACAACATATAAGATTTGGAAATGCATTCAAGAACATACAAATGATTTTGCGGGACTGATTGTAGCCAAGACATGAAGAATACCAAGAAATGACTGAAAACCCATCTGCAGAATGGGCCCATTTAGCTTACTTGCGATATTTTTCCCAAACAAACATGAAATTTTAGAGATATTGTGGTTTCTTTCCAAGAAAAATTTTAGGTGGCAGAAATTGTTAGTGATGCCCAGACTGTTCATTCATTGCATAAATATATGAGAAAGTTCAGAGCCACAGGGAGATTGAGGAAATTCAGAGGAGTATTTTTATCCTTTCTTTTGTATATTATTTATTTTGTAAACTTTTTCTTTTCAAAAGGAGTAACGGATGGTTGGAATTTTTGGGAGAATGGACCAGTATTTTCGAAGAAGAATATGAAATTCCAGATTTCTTAATGGATTTTGTGCTGTGAGTAAAAGGGTTTTGTTTTCATTATAATATATTTTGATTATGGTTCCTATTCTTTGAGTAATTGATTATGCATTGATTTAAATTAACTTTAGTTTGTTTTATCAATACATGGTTAATTGTTATCATTTATGTATTAATTTTGTCAATCTTTAACAATCTATTATCTCAATTATCTTGGTCTTGATGATTGTATTATTTTGATACAAATATTGTATTATATTGAGTTTATTCATGTAATTTATATTTGTAGAGATATAATTTTTCAATTGAGATTTTTCTTATTGTTGATTAGTCTATTATATCTTCACTAAGAAATATAATTTGAAAGTTGTTCTTTCTACATTTTAAATAAGATTTAAATTGTTAATCAAAGTGATTTTCATCCTGACATTGTCACAATATTAGAATTACAGAACCTTCTGCTATATATTTCTCTTAGAAGACGGGTTGTTGGAGTAGCGTTGTACAGGAAGGCACAACCAAAAGTTCTCTTTAAATACTGATTAGTTATAGGTTAATGATTTTCTATTTCTTTTGATTTATATTTTGTGAATGTAAATTAACATTTAAGCTTAAATACTTTGTTTATTTAAGTTAAAACATTATTATTTACATTCATTTATTTTCCTTTTTTTTTTTAGAACTATTTAATTTTTCCTAAGATTCAGTTCTCTTGTACAACCTTAGTTTACAAGGTTTCTCGTAAATCTTCCACCTATTTATTTGTATATGTTGTATATAAAAGTGATAATAGTGAATGTATATAGTATATCTTTGTTAATGCATATTTAGTTATTTTATTTTCGTAGTTTATATTAGATCCCTTTATCGACTAATAGAGCCCTTAAACACGTCAGGGGTAGTTATTCCAAACAACTTGGGTTATTTAGACAACCTCAGACTGGACTATTCCATTCAAGTTGACGGTGGGTCATAAACGCCCATCAATAGACCCCAAGTGGGATTTGGGACTACTGGGAAAGGTTGTCCAAAATGTAGTCCAAAAGGATTGGGATTTAGTATTCCTACTTGCGGGTTGGGGTACGATGTCCCTCCCTGATGTGGTTGATGGAACTAACCTCCCTGGGGTAGTCCCCAAGATTGTGGGGGGTTTCTGGTGAATGAAGGTTGATATTGTCCCCCTGCCATTTGTTGGGAAGAAAATGGGATGTGATCTGTAAGAGGGGGTTGTCCCCTAGTTGGATTTTGTATGCTGGAGGATGGTTTCCCCCAGTAGGGATTTTTCCACTAAAGGGGTGTTTACCCCTAGTAGGGATTTTTCCTATAGTTGGGTTTAGTTGTGTGGTAGGTTTTAAAATTCTATGATGCAAAGATATCCCAACAGGATTTCGTGGAGTATATAAAGTTGTAGCTTGAATAGGGATGAGAGGCATAACCATCAAGGTACTTTTCATATGACTAGGTAACACGACTCCTATTTCACTTTGAATTGACCTAAAGTGGTAGAAATATTGTTTGTTGGTTCGACAAGACAGTCGATGGGTTGACCTGATGGTCCTACCTCTGGACCGACAGTGGTAGAGGCATGTGGAGAGTCAAAAGGTGGCCGACTAAAATTAAATTTTTCATAAAGGTCTCATCCTGATGGAGTTCTCTATATATAATTAACAGGAGTTTGGTGTAGATATACCATTTCAGTAGAATAGACAGGGGTATTTTATTCTTCGTTAAAATTTGGTTGTATCGGTTCCATATCTAGTTGATTATATGGCCTTGATGGTAGGTGGTGTGGGTTGTGGAGCTTGATTACCTTCTTGATTCAGAGGCCTTTTGTTTCATCCATGTTTATACCCCATGAATACTTTATAACCTGAAAGAACATACACTCCTCCACACGAGGGAGTGCAGAGGGGGGTTACCCCATCTGCGGGGTCCATCCCCCTGGTTAGGGAGTCCGCGGGAAAGTGGGCCTTCGGTGAGGGTTCGAGGGATAGTGTTCCTTGATGGGCACTCGGAGCCGAAGGCCCTGAAGGAAAAATTGCCTTGTAAATGTATATTGTAATTTCATTGTAAATATGAACCGTTCATTATAAGGTCAGATATTTGACAGTAAAAGTTATGTTAGTGTTTTTTTCCCTAGAAGGAAACCCTCTTTTACGAGGGAAATGTATTGCAACTATGTATCAATGTGAATATTTTATTTTGAGAAAGGATATTGTAAGGGAAAGAAGAGGAAGTTACAACGGGTGTGTTTTAGGTTGTATCCCTTCATTTGCTAGATAATAATAAAGGAAGGACCCGAAAATTTCTTTGGTGGATGTATCCCACACTGGGTGAACCATGTATATATGTGTCTATATTATATTATGTATCTTCTATGTTTTATTTTTGCATTTTTTTTATTTTATTTCTCCGCGATCCTATTTTTCTAAAAACTGGTATCAAAGAGAAAGGTAACTCATAGGAAAAGAGGGTTCCTGGTTTGAGTGGGAGCAATTGTGAAATATGGAAAGTTTAGGGTCGAGAAATTTAAAGGCCAAAACTACTAGTTATGGAAGATGCATATGGAAGATTATTTATATAACAAGGATCTATTCCTACCATAGGGTGGAATAGAAAATAATGCGATGGCCATGAAGGACAAAGAATGGAAGGTTCTTGATAGAAAGGAACTAGGAATGATACATATGAGCCTGGAAGTTTCGATGGCTTTCAATATTTTAAAAGAAAAGACAATGAAGGAGTTGATGGACGCATTGGCTAAACTATATGAAAAACCCTCAGCATCCAATAAGGTATTTCTAATGAAGACATTATTTAAGATGAATATGTCAAAAGGTGGGTCTATTGCAGATCATTTAAATGAATTTAATACGCTTACTAATCAACTAAGTTATGTAAAACTGGACTTTGATGATGAGTTCAGGGATATTCTAATCTTGTTATCATTTCCAGAAAGCTGGAATGGCTTGGTCATGGATGTAAGTAACTATGTCTCTGGTTCAAACACTTTAAAATTTGATGATGTTGTTGGTGTTATTCTTAGTGAGGAAATGTGATGAAAAATCATAGGTGAGACATTAGGTAATGCATTAAACATGGAGAACAGGGGAAGACAAAAGGATAGAGGAAAGGGATCATGGAACCATGGGAATTCTAGAAAGGGTGGATACAAATCCATATTTGGAAATATATAGTGATAGAATTGTGGGAACAAAGGACATTTGAAGAAAGACTGCAGAGCTCCAAAGAAACAAAGAGATGGACAACAAGAAAAAAATCTAAAAGAAAATGTAACAAGTGATGTGTTACAAGATGCTTTGATTCTTTCTATATATAATATTTTTGAGTCTTGGGTAGTAGATTCAAGGGCTTCATTTCATGCCACACCCCATGGGAAACATTTTCTATATTATGTTCAAGGTGAATTTTGACATGTTCATTTGGGTGATGATGCACCATGGAAAATCGTTGGAATGGGAAAGGTAAAAATAAAGAAAAGCAATGGAAACCAATGGCTGTTGAAAGAGGTAAGACATGTTATAGATCTAAGGAAAAATATAATTTCAACGAGTTAGTTGGAAAATGAAGGTTGTATATCCATATTTAGAGATAAGGTGTGGAAGTTCACCCAAGGATCATTGGTGACAAAAAAAGGAGAGAAGGTAGGTACATTGTATTTATGTACTGATAATACTGACTCTTCTATATCTTTAGCTTCTACATGATTGGATACAACACTTTGGCATCATAGGCTTGGACACATGAGTGAGAAGGAGATGCAGATACTTCATAAAAGAAATTTGTTTCTAGATCTTAAACAAATTGATTTGGATTTCTTTGAGCATTGTGTTTATGGAAAACAGAAGAGAGTCATATTTCTCAGAGTTAGAAAAGAAAATAAGAGTGAAATGTTAGAGCTTGTTCATATAGATGTATGGGGACCATCTCGGGTATCATTTCTTGGTGGCTCTCATTATAATGTTACTTTTATTGATTATGGAACTAGAAAAATTTGGGTTTATTGCATTCGACAAAAATCTGATGTTTTTGATACTTTTAAGAAATGGAAAGCTTTGGTTGAGAATGAGATAGGAAAAAGGTTGAAGTGTATCAGATAAAAAAAATGGAGGTGAATATTGCATCAAGGAGTTTTATGATTACTATTCATACCATGGGATTCATAGAGAGAAGACAGTTCCAGGAACACCACAAGAAAATGGTGTGTTTGAAACGATGAAGAGGACAATCATGGAGTGTGTAAGGAGTATGAGATTGCATGTTGGTTTTCCCTTACAGTTCTGGGAAGATTTTATAGATACCTTTGTTTTATTAATAAACATAGGACCTTTTGGATCCAGATCAGGATCCATCTTCAGGACAAAGAGCCTGGGTTTAAGAGAAAGGGAAGAGATGGTATAAATACTGGAAGTGGGAAAGTTTATTAGTGTCGGCTAAGTAGAAATATTTAATAAATTTAATTATTTTATAAGATATTTCTAGGACCTTTTATAAGATATTTTATAAGATATTTCTAGGACCTTTCGGATCCAGATTAGGATCCATCTTCAGGACAAAGAGCCTAGGTTTAAGAGAAAGGGAAGAGATGGTATAAATACTGGAAGTGGGAAAGTTTATTAGTGTCGGCTAAGTAGAAATATTTAATAAATTTAATTATTTTATAAATCAAATTATTCATAAGAAAACCCCTCCCATTTAATTCTAAGACAACCTGATAACCTCTTATAAAACCTAAGAACCTAATTGATTAATATTAATTAACCTTGTAGTAATAAAACACTTAGAATATAAATTAACAAGAAAAGAAAAAACCCTAATCTTATAAATTACTTGATACATATAACCTAACCCTAGAACCTATTATTCTTAATGAAGACTTTAGTACACAACATTAAATTAATAAGAACCCATTATTTACCTTATAACTAAAGTAACCCTAATATTAAACCCAAAACAAACATTTAATTTGTTTATACCTTAACCTCATTTTATATTAACCTAACCCTAAAATAAAAATTTAAGAATCCATTTTTTACCTATTAACTATATCCTAGAACATTAAATGATTAAATATAAATAAGAAACCCTAAAATTATTAATAAACTATTATAACCTTTAACAAACAAAAATTTAATAAACCCTAGAAATATCTTATAAAATAATTAAATTTATTAAATATTTCTACTTAGCCGACACTAATAAACTTTCCCACTTCCAGTATTTATACCGACTCTTCCCTTTCTCTTAAACCCAGGCTCTTTGTCCTGAAGATGGATCCTGATCTGGATCTGAAATGTCGGCAATCTATTGACAACACTGTGACTTTTCCGAACAAAACAAAAAATCCCAACCACAGCAATCTCACTCATCAAACATAGGACCTTCAAGATATTTGGATGGTAGAATTCCATAGGAGGCATGGACAAGTCAAAAGGTAAACTATTCTTTTTTGAAGACTTTCAGTTGTGAATCATTTGTCCATATTTATAAATAAAATAGAACAAAGCTTGGGTAAAAATCCAAGAAGTGCACCTTTATTGAATACGATGTTGATGATTTTGGTTATCTCTTATGGTATTATGGAAATAACAAAATCATTAGGAGTAGAGATGTCATATTCAATGATAAGGTCATGTACAAAGATCAATTGCAGGGAAATAAACGGGAAAAAGAAAAACCAAAATACATAGTGCTTGATAAGATCACTAAAAAAAGAAATTCCAAAGGAACCATAAAATTAAAATGTACAACAATAGGAGAAAAAGGTACCTAAAACTCTTGCAAGTGTTGTTAGAAGATCTAGCAGGCTAAGTAGACCCCCTGAATGATACTCTCCTGCATTGTATTATTTACTGTTGATTGATTCCAGTGAACCAGAATGTTATGAAGAGAAAATGCAAGTAGACACCAATAAGAAGTGGGAGAAAGGCATGAAAGAGGAAATGGATTCCTTGGTAAATAACAAGAATTGGGCTTTGGTTCAGTTTCCTACAGGAAAAATAACATTACAAAATAAATGGCTTTACAAGTTGAAGGAAGGAGATGGAGGCAAAAAGAGGTACAAGGCTAGACTTGTTGTAAAGGCATTTGAACAAAAGAAAGGTATATATTTTGATGAAATATTTTCTCGTGTTGTTAAAATGAATTCAATTAGGACTATTTTAAATCTTGTGGTAGTAGAATATTTTCATCTTGAACAATTAGATGTAAAAACAACTTTTCTCCATGGGGATTTAGAGGAAGATATTTATATGCAGCAACCACATGGGTATGAGGTCAAAGGAAAGGAGAATTTGGTATGCAGGTTGAAGAAGATCTTGTATGGCCTAAAGCAAGATTCAAGGCAGTGGTATTTGAAGTTTGACAAGTTTATGATAAAACAAGGTTATAGTACATGTCATTTTGATTAGTGTGCTTAATTTAAAAGGATAGAAAATGAAGTTGTATTATCTTGCTATTGTATGTATATGCCATGTTTTTTGCATGGTCCAATATGCAAGATATAAATGTGTTCAAGAATAAATTTTCTAATTCATTTGCAATGAAGGATTTGGTTGATGCAAAGAAAATCCTTGGTATGAGAATAACAAGAGACAAGAAAAATCGCAAATTGACATTATCTCAATGTGAGTACATAGAAAAGGTGTTAGAGAGGTTTAGAATGTAGAATGAAAAACCAATTATTACACCTTTGGTCAGACATTTCAAATTAACTAAGGAAATGTGTCCCAAGACATAGGAGGAGATAGAATACATGTCTAGGGCCCCTTATTCATCAAAAGTTGGCATCTTGATGTATGTGATGGTTTGCACAAGACCAGATATTGCACATGCAGTGGGAATTGTGAGCAAGTGTATGAACAAACCAGGTAAAGAACATCGAGAGGCAGTAAAGTGGAGTCTCAGGTATTTGAGAGTTACTCTTACTCATGCATTATGTTTTGTAGGTTCGGACAATGTTCTACATGAAGGACCGTATCCTGTCACTAAGAGGGGGGGGTGGGGGGTGAATCAGTGACACAATAATTTTATCAATTTTTTACTTTTGTTAATTATGTATTGAAGAAATTAAAACAAATTTTGAACACAATGTTTTATCATGGAAACCAATTGTGAAAACCACAAACACTTTTCTATTAACTACAAAAAAAAAAATTACAAGTTACAATAGGAGGAAGATGTTTTCTTCCTCTTTAAATCAACATCCACTGATCAGGATTCACCCACACCCCTATTCACCAACTCCAACTAGTAGGAGGATAGATGCCCCTATTTATTCAGCTACAACTGACAAGGAAGCACCTACTCCCCTGTAGGCTCCAACCTTCCCTAACACCTCCCAGTCACCCTCTGTTCATAAATCCAAAAATCTTTTCTATAATGCACTAGATATCATGATTGTTACTCTGTCTTTTTATGCATTTGATCTTCAATGTCTCTACTGCAAATACACTTATTCCTTCACATCTCAACACACTTATAAATTTCTTCGACATAACTCTTCATCAAAACAACATGTATGTTCATTCAATTTCACAACTCTTCATGAACATCACATCTCTTCATTTAAGATTACATAACTAATTACCATTGATTATTACTAACACAATTATCATTATTCTTTGATTTAGTTCTATCTTTTAATGCATGAATGATTTCACCGAGATTCAATCTAACTATTTCTTCGTGCAGGTTACTATCTTTGTGTTTCTGCATGGTTTTACTAAATTTGGTGATCATCTCGACATGAAAACATGTAAACCTTTCAGAAGTTATGGTGGAGTTTTAATATCCCCTACTATTATCTTCGTGTGATCCACCTTCCCCACGATCTTTGTCATTTTACAAAAATCATGACAATGTTAGATCTTTGGTGTTGTGAAAGGTTTTACTGAACATGGAGAACCTCTAGTTTTATCATTCTGTTACATCTTCCAAAAAATTAGTGGTCTCGACATCCTGTTGTATATTCAATTGGTAGCGAACTTGGTGATCCTCCAGACTTGGCATTATTCCAAAGACTATGATAAAAATAGAAGTCTTATCACCAATCGAAATGATTAACACACATAATCCCATGATCTCTTCACATGACCATCATGTAAACAGATATAAAAAAGTATTAATCCAACAGACGAGGTCATCTCCCAGGTAAATCAATGATTGTTGTCACTTCTTCCAAAAGTTAGGGGGCCTGACATGTCATCCTGGGCTCTAGGATGGTGATCCTTTACTTAAGTCCAAGCACCTAGATCCCCCACCATACCTTTGCATTACGCATCAAATAGGCATAGTGAGGGTGATCTTTATAAACCCATATAAACTCAGCCCCATTGCCAATGTGCGATAAATCCAATTCGGAAAATCAATCGCCACTGTTGATCATTTGATCGGACAGTTGTTGAGACTCCTCCTACAACTCTTCATTCACTTCAGATCCAACTACTCCATTGATAGACCATGTAAAAATTGACCAACAAGGAGCATTGCTCAAATTGCAGAACATACATCAGTTGAAACTATTGGCCCTTGACCAAGTTTTGAGGATCCTTGGTCGTGTTTGACCTATTTTTGGGACTTCAATAGGCTATCAAAGATGGAGCACAAGTCAAAGTAGAGATCATGGGATCTCAGCCCCTTTTTAGGGATTTTTGGGTTTTGATCTTATGTAACGGGAATGAGGATGTCGGCCCATGGGTTTACCCATGTTTAAGCCCATTTTGTAATGTATAAATAGATAGCTAGGTGATGTAAGAAGAGGTCGGTGTGCTAAGTGATAGAGTTTGATCTAGGTGATTGAAGGAGGGACAAGTATGTGATGCTAAGTGCTAATTTCTAGGTGCAAGTGGTAATTGTAATTGCTTTGTGCATACTGTGTGAGACTTGCAGAGCTAAGTGCAAGTGATTGTAAGAGACTATGGAAGGATTTGTGTTATAATACAGGAAAGGATGATCTAGCGAGGTGCACAGATCTCTTTTCCTCTGCAGAGTAATATATCCCGGCTTTGTGCATGTAGAATATTGACAGAAAGAAATAAAGAAGAAGAGTTGGTGGACATAGCCCCAGGGTGGGCGTGAACCATGCATATCCTGCATTGTGGTTTCTATGTGCTTTATGGTTGTTCTCTTGATTATGTGAGTGAATGTTTAATGCAAAGATGTATTCCTAGAAGGATCTAATATGGTAGCTTAGTGCTCAATAATGTGAATAAATGCTAGATCTGATATATGTTGGTATGCTTACTACTTGAATTTATTGGATCTATATAAATATTGCATTGATCTGTTGTTAGGGCTTAGCTGCATTGTAAACGAAGACTAAATATTAATGAACTGTAACTACTAAGTGCTATGTTAAGGTGTTGCAATCACAGATCTGTGTCCCAGCTAAGGTTGCATACATTGGAGTCCCGCAACCACCCCTTCCTCTACCTCGGGTGAGAATTCATCTGCTTCACAGGTGTTGTCGAAAGGGCAGGTAGTTAGGGTTTTGTTGTTGCGTTGTTGTAGCATTGAACCCTGGGTCTGCCCATGTGCCAACAAATGGTTTCATTTCTAGGACCTTAAACTGTGATTGCTAGGAACTGAAGCAAAGAAAGAAATCTTTGTGCATAGATCTGTTGCCTTAGTGCGCAGTATTATACTTGACCTGTAAAGATCTGTGATTAGAAGAGAATTCATATTTGAAGAAAAGAGGTAAGATATCGAAGATTTTTTCTCTGATAAAGGTAAGAATAGTGAAAAGTTTGGCTCTGGAAGCTTTGTGCTCTGCTGAAAGTAAGATTAGTGGAAATTTTTGTTTCAAGAGTATGGATCTAGGTATGTTTGATAAATGTTATCCTAGTCTGAAAACTAGGGCACAACTAGAAGAGAGAAGGTTTGATATGAGTAGATCTGATAGAAATAATAAAAGATATGTTATTCCTATGCATAGAAAGAATGTTTGGACTAACAAATGGATGCAGGATCCCAGAAAGATTTTTTTGTAGGTTAGCTACTATGATCCTAGTGCACAGTACAGGAAAGGCTAGGCATCATTTAAGAAAAAGAAAGGATTAACCCTTTGTTACAGTTGCAGAAGACCGAGACATCTTGCTAACGAATGCCCTGGAAGAATACCTAGTTGTCTTTGTTGTAAATCTATGGACCATGAAGTTCTAGATTGCCCTAGAATGATTGCTAAGCTTGATAGAATGAATATGAGACAAGAAAACCTTGAGGAAGGTCAAGAAACTGAGACCATGGAAAAACCCCAGATAGAATCAGATAATGTACAACTGCAAATGAAAGAAACCCTAAATGATCACAGAGATATCAACTTATCAGAGATATTCAAAGAAAAAGAATGCATAGAAGCAAAAATAGGAAACTTTGACATAGAATGTGTTCTGGATGAGGAAAC
Organism: Picea engelmannii; assembly: GCA_009831015.1. NCBI lineage: Eukaryota > Viridiplantae > Streptophyta > Pinopsida > Pinales > Pinaceae > Picea > Picea engelmannii. Next base: position 181,077 of record ML791256.1, read on the forward strand.
ATAGGTAAATATCATGACAGAAAGAACTTGGGAAGCTTTAGGAAAGCCTGATATGATTCCTTCATTGGGAGGAATAGGATTATTTAGGAGAAAGTTGATAACCCTTTGTGGAAGACTCAACCAAGTATATATGAGTGCTCATGGAGATTCAACAGAGGAATATTTTGAAGTTGTTAGATTCATTGAGAACAACGCTCCATTTACTATGTTATTAGGAAAAACCTAGATCGAGAAAGATCAGAATAGAAGAAAAGAAGAGGAGGCTCTAGAACAGAAAAAGCAGGAATTAAAAGATCTCATGACTAGGAGGATAGCACACTTGATTGCAGAACAGAAGAACAGATTGAAGCTTCCTAGAACCAGAAACTTGGATCACAAAGTTGAAAGAACACAGGAATATTCACAGACGAGTAGAGAACCTACCTCAGATAGAGAAGTAGTATTACTCTCTAATCCTATGAAAGAATCTCAACAGCGCGAAGTTGCTATGCCAAAAGAAGACAAGAATCAGAATCGAAAGAGGAATACCAAGATGAAGATAACTGGGAAGAAGGCTAGAAACTAAGTAAGAAGAGAGAAAAGGTCAAAAATTTACAGAAGGGCCCAGAGAGAACTTTGCGAAAGGAAGATTTTCAAAATTGGAACTTCATCGGGATATCAGAATAGTACCCCATGGCACTTTGCCATGGCAAAGGGATATGACCATTGGAAGCATTATAACTATTGAACCAATGTCCCAAAACGATCAAAACAACAGTTATGACCAGAAATATCACCATCGGACCATTGGGACTGCACCGCAATGCACAAAATTGCATTGATGGAAATCTTATTATCCATTGGAGAGACTCGTTACATTGTGTCTACATAGTTCGTCGACTGTTGTACAAAGAAAACTTTTGTGAATTGTATCAGAGCTAACAAGAGAACCCATTTCTACCGATCTATTCTTAGTAAGATCGAGACTGATTCTATTTCTTTGAGCACTCATCCATCCACCCGAGTTTTTCGATCGAGAGCGTACATGTCGGACAAGCTCAGCACTGTGGAGAAGTCAGTCGAGGAAATTTTAATTTATATGATGGACGAGAGAGTGATGTCCATAGGATTTCAAGATTCATCGACGCGAGGAGTGTAAGCCTCTCTGTCGACTTCTCGTGGATCCAAACCATCCCGACCAGTAGCAGAGAAGAGAACCAAGCACATATGTGATCTAGAAAACGTGAAATTAATCCTGACCATCTTACCCGAATACATCTCGCCTCTGGCTGACGCAGTGAGTCGTGATAGTGTCCTGAGGGAATTTGATTACACCATGAATGCAACAAGATAAGATTGCAACTTTGAAGTTCAACGACTTCAACCTAGGTGACCACAAGAATTACACCATGATTTCTCCTTACAAGTATCTAACCAAGATGAAGGGGAAGAACTTGAAAATAATCCCCCAACCATGGACTATGAACCTTGTGCAGTCCACCCTCTTGAATGTGATGAATATCCCACACTTTGGAAGGAACGAGGATGTTAACATGTGTGTCAAGATCATGCTCTCATGTTACCATGGTGGCTATATGTGGCTATATAGATGCATCACAATCAATTCGATGTTGATCCATAGGATCACTGGATTGAGCATGCAAGGACCTGACCCGCAAGACTTCTACTCAGGGAAGGCTTCTGACCACACCATGGCACAGAGAATTAAGGACATTTACAATGATGTAGAAAAGGGAATGCGAGGCTACAAGGTAGCTTCCATACAGAATGGCACAGTGCACCTAGACTTCCATTTGATCGTAGGAAATCTATTGAGGAGAAATTGACCTACTCAAGTCACAAGATTCGTTTTTGACCTAGCCAGGAAATGTGTAGAAGGACTCTATATGAACTGGGCAAAGTACTTCGTCAACCAGCTGGAATTAGAATACTGCAACGCTTAGGATTAGGGCTATGAGTTCCACTTTAGTTGGCTCCTGATCCTCATCGCATTTACCACTTGCGAAATGATGGAAGGTGTGACCTTCCTAGACATTGAGCCATTCGAGCCACCCGCTGTGAAGTTCACCATGCTTTGGTACTCGATTGATATGGGAAAATAGTGGTATTCGAGCGTGGTCTTTCATACCTAGTATCTCCAACTGAAGAGGGATATCGAATTTTTCCCTCACATGACGTCGAACTCCCTGCATCGGTTCTGTCCCCTCATGAAGTTTCACACAGATCAACACTTCATTTATATCACTGAGCGCATAGATGATTACAAAGAAGAGCTTCAATCGTACTACAATCTCACAGAGGAGGACCTTGAAGAGATCACCAAGGACTGGTCTGTAGAACTCCTCATCCCCGCAGACACTGCAAAAATGTTAATCCCTGAACTAATAGGTAGCCTTGAGACCACTCATGAAGCAAAGGATATTCCTAGACCCAGCAGAAGGAAGAATACCAAAGAGGTTCAAAAATTGAGCAACGCATCAGAAGGAATTGCTTCAGTATCACCTAGACAAGGGGGTGATGACAACGTAGAAGAGACAAATGGAAAATAGGACAAGAAAAAGTGAGGTGAAGTAACATCACCTAGGGAACCTCCTTATGAGGTTGATCCCTTCAAGAAAAGGAAGGTTTCTCCCATGAAACCCACTTCCCGAAAGAAATATAGAGCCACCTTGACTAAGATGCAGAATGTGCTCACTGTGGATGACTTCAACTTTATAATTGTGTTGTAGTAGATGCCTCATAGGACATCTTGCAGAAACATGAAGCCAAGTAGGAGGAGATGTATGATAGAATCGAGGTTGAACTCAGAGGGGTACAATAGGCCCTTCAATCCAGTCGCGCAGTATCCATTGCACCCCCACCATCAGAAGCACATGAGTTGGGAGATGAGCCTACCCAACTCTGTAGATTAGTTGATGCGACTGAAGCTCACCTTTTTCATGCACAAGAGGAAACTGAACATGCCACAGAGGCCCTAAAGCAAGTACAAAAACTAATCATATAGCAACACCAAGCTGTGCAACAAGAGAAGGATTCCCTCCAAACTAGGTTTGAAGAAGATAAAATGCAAATCCAATAAGAGAAAGAGAAGCTACTCATAGAACAAGTGTGAGTAAAAGAAGCAGTTAGTAGAGCACTTCGCTCTATGACAGGCTTAGAACAAAAGGATAAATACCCTATGGAACACCAAGTAGAGTAGCTCATGGAAGATATCCAATAGATTCAACAGAGAATTGCAGACCTCGATCTATGAACAATGCCAAGTACCCCATAGGACGTGTGAGATCAAAGAGAATCCACTGCCCGGAGTGTAGTTGAGAGGATCAGAGCATTCACTCTGGAATGAAAATAGCTAAGTGCTCACAGTGCATAGAATTATGAGTGACTCACTAAAGATACTGAGTTGAAGGTACTAGAGTCACAGCTTCAGGAGGCAAAGAAACAAGGAATAACAGTACAAGAATAGTTGAAGCTCCTGTCAGCATTCGAAAGGATGAAGCAATCCCAAGAACAATGCACTGCTCAAAAGTAGGTCCAAACCATTCAGAGAAAAGTCGTGGAAGTGACTCAAACACTGCAACCAGTCTAGGACGAAGCTTACCAATTGTTTGAGGAGATTGAAGGCCGAGGCGCAAAGTTAGAATAAGTAGTTGCTGCAGTCAAACAATGTTTAGAGGGACTTGTCAATGAAGTAGTCATCCAAGAGTTCCACCGAGTAGGAGGCCCTAGCACAACAATAGGTCGAAGCATCTCGAGCCAAGATCGAGGCTTTTGAAGCACAACTAAATAGACCAGAGTGACTCGGGATGAGTCAGAGGTGAGTGTTGGGGTCCTATTGGCTCTCCACCAAGTTTGAGGATCCTTGGTCATGTTTGACCTACTTTTGTGACTTCAACAGGCTGTCGAAGATAGAGCATAAGTCGAAGCAGAGATCATGGGATCTTGGCCCCTTTTTAGGGATTTCTTAGTTTTAGGCTTATGTAACAGGAATGGGGATGTTGACCCATGGGTTTACCCATGTTTAGGCCCATTTTTTAATGTATAAATAGATAGCTAGGTGATGTAAGAAGAGGACAATGTGCTAAGTGCTAGAGTTCGATATAGGTGATCAAAGGAGGGACAAGTATGTGATGCTAAGTGATAATTTCTAGGTGCAAGTAGTAATTGTAATTTATTTGTGCATATTGTGTGAGACTTGCAGAGCTAAGTGAAAGTGATTGTAAGAGACTGTGGAAGTATTTATGTTGTAATACAGGGAAGGAGGATCTAGCGAGGTACACAGATCTCCTTTCCTCTGCGGAGTAAGATATCATAGCTTTGTGCATGTAGAAGATTGACAGAAAGAAATAAATATGAAGAGTTGGTGGACGTATCCCCAAGGTGGGGATGAACCACGTATATCCTACATTGTGGTTTCTATGTGCTTTATGGTTGTTCTCTTGTTTATGTGATTGAATTCTTAATGCACTGATGTATTCCTAGAAGGTTCTAATATGGTAGCTTAGTGTTGAATAATGTGAATAAATGCTAGATATGATCTATTTTGGTATGTGTTACACATGAAATCTGCACACCTAGGCCCCTTGCCTTAAGTGTCGTAAAGTGTCATATAAGTGTCGCATACACCTTGACACCATGGAATAACCTATGTCACAATCCCTAGTCAATGTGGAGGAGGGATATATTACATGAAGGAAAAAAATACTAAATGCACATGAATTATTATTAATATTCATGAAAAAGAAAGTAATTAAGTGTGAGGATCCACCTCACATTTGGTTTCCTATTTTTTAGGGAAGGTGGAGGATCTCATGGATGGTTGAAATATTTCCTCCTTAAAATCCTTGAGAGATATTTCCTCCCCAAAATTCTTAAGATATATTTTCTCCCTAAATATCTTAGAGATCCCTTTCTTAGTGGATCTGATGAGAGATTCTCTCCATGGTGGTTAAGTCTCCAAATCTTATATAATGAGGGATTTCCATGGAGGAGGGGGAATGTAAATTGAGAATTATACCAAACTTATGATCTCATGAGTGGTATGTCATTTGGAGCATCAACATCCTGTATGTGGACTGTTTAAGAAAGGGTTTGGACAAGGGGAACTTGATGAAGTTGTTGCACTCACATCTATGGTTGCAGGTTTTCTCCATTGTTGTTCTCATTAATATAATATGCTTGGTTTGTTTCTTTCAAGTCTGTGTTTTATCTCACATGAACTTGTCTCTAATAGATAGATCTATTTTGAGCTAATATCAGTAGAGTAGGAGCTAGTTGTATCTTTGTTTGTCTACAGGGATCGAGGAGTTTAGGATTGGAGCTTAACTCGGACTGTGCAGGGACAAACACTGGTGAAAAGGTACTTATTTTCTCCTTCCTCCTCACACATTAGTTTATCTAGATCTAAAAGGAAGTCAGTGTCCATGTTAAGCACCTTATATCTTAAGATTTAAGAGTCTATCTCTCAAGAGGAGATCTACCTGTCCGTAGGGAGATTTTCCTTCAACAGAAATTGGCGACCATACTGGGGAACGAATCAAAACTTTTAGTTTTGGTTTTCCTCAAAGACCTTGTCTTACCCTTTTTTATTTTTAGACCTTGTTCACCCCATATGTTTGATTTCATATGTTGATTGACTCCTTACCCCATCACATTCATCTTGATTGCCAAAGTTTGACTGAAATTTTGGATTTTTTGGACAATTTTGTGAGTTGTGGAAGCCTGGAGCTCCTGTACCTTGTTATCAGAGTGCTTCCACTCCCCCTTGGTCTTAGATAGAGTGTTATAACTCTCTAGTTCCCCTTACACCAGAGCATCAACCTCTCTTTGCAAAAAATCCTTTCCAGAATTGTCTTTTATGAAGACTAGTCTTTGTTTTTTCACTTGTTGAGCTTCTTTATGATTCAATGCTTCTTCCTATTGACCTTTGACATCTTTCCTTCTGAAGAATAAGAACTTTCTTTTTCATATTTTGTGGCCTTCTTCCTTATTTTTATTTTTTCTGTTGTTGAGAACATGGAATCAATCCACTTCTTTCTTCTCTCTTATCCGACTGAGTAGGAACTCTGGTAAAGGACATCAGAAATATGTGAATCATCTTATTTGGTTCTTTGAGGTCATCTTTCTTAAGCATCTTTATTTTGTTTGAGATTTCTTGATTCTCTTTGTTATCTTTTGTTTTTTTTTTGCTTCTTATTTCAATCATAGAAAGAGGGTGTGTTGTTTGTGCGAAATCTGCTTATGCTTGTCTGAATCTCCTTGATCTGAAGGGATAGTTGGCAGGAGAAGTTTTTTTATTGAATTAATCATCATTCACATACAAATGACAAAGATACATATTAGTGATTGGTTTTCATATTAGAAGGCATTTCTGAAATGTTTCAGTATTACATTGAATTCGATTGAGAACAAATTGATCGAGGACATTCCATATTAGTGTTTGATAGTGAAAACAACTCTTTCTCTTTCCCTTAAATAGGCATTCATTGAAAAGAAATGATTTCTTATCATCTTTTATGCATATTTTTGGGAATTGAGTCATCATTCCATCAGTTTCACTTTCATACACCCTTTGAGTAAAGAACAACTGTAAAACAAATGCTAATTAAAAACTATCTAGAACATTTTTTGTTTTTAGGATCTTCCACCAACAGTAGACTAGGGTTAGCACTTTGGATTAGACTGTGAGTACAACTCTCCAAAGTTTTCAAAAAAAACATTAGTATCCTGAGCTAGGGAGAGTCAAATCCAATTGTCACATTGGTTTTCTAGGATCCCCCTCTCACACAGGGGTTACGCACGAGGTCGCATTCAGGCGAATTATGGAGATTATCCCTTCGTGCTTCAACTGTTTATAGTGGTTGGATTGTATATTGGGGGTCACTTGAAGGTATACCCATGATTATGTGTGGGAGCCTCTCGGGTTGATTTTGGACTTGTTATCCTACCCATACGTTTCGGATCGGACTGTTGACTGTACCCACCCAGGGACTCACTGCGAATTGGTATCTTTATTTTCCATAATCTTTAGGTACCTACACAAGGTGACGGTGAAGGGAAGTCTCACTGTACCCAGAATAGACATTGGTCAAACTCACTCGGGCTCCTTGGAGGGTAAATCCACAATTACTGTGTGGAATCTTGCACCAAGGTGAAAGTACATTAAGCAAGTCACCATTGTAACTATTCCACCATATCCTAGCCCCTTCTTGACTTGATCATGTGACGTTGGATTTCATCACCAACTTGTACGATCATCGAGAGAAGTTTTGTTTGCTTGGTTGATTCCTAGATTTTATTAGCGTATGTTGTTTCTTTTTGTTAGTTGGCCCTAGATTTTCAGTGTGTTCTGTTATTCTCCACAATTAATCCTATAGATGATAAAGTTCTTCGCCGATAATGTAGGATGCAAGGGATGCCTCCAGAAGGCTATCAACCCTTACCTCCTAACCCTCCAGAAGATAACTACCATAGAGAGGTAGAAAATCAATTTGACACTGGAAGTGTTATTTCTCCTCCGTTAGATAACTTAGAAGGCGCTTTGCTTACGGTTGAAAATCTCACTACATCTGTGTCGGTAACCCCTCTTGAACCACTTTTAGTTCATTTAGACTCACTTGGGAACATCATAGACGAAGAGGTTCCACGATTACCGAAGAAGATTTTTACCGAGACATATATGGGATCCACAAAACCAATCTTTGGTGATGAGTATAGGACTCCTATTTGTCCTAGCACTACAGTAGATACCAATCCCACACCTGCTTATTCTGTATGGAGGACTTCGTCGGGACGCGATCTCTATGAACATTTTGAATCTTTTCGATGACCCTTTCATCCTCATGACCCTCCTAGTGAAACAAGACCATCTGGTCAAACCATGAATCACCCATTCGATTAGGTTATTGACCCTACTATTACACCAACACAAGTCCATCCTAATGCTGGACTCATCACCTCTACTCATCTCCAAGGAACTTCAATATCTACCCTCGTTTCTACAAGATTTTACTCTACAACTCCACATGTTCCACATGATCCTATTGGGACATCTCTTCAGCTGAGAATGCAGACCCCTGCTAGCCCAACACAACTGGATGGAGGGAAACCACCATCTAACGAACCTTTCCCTCCTGGAGGACTACCTTTCCATGGCAGCCCTACCCCTCCCAAGGGACAGCCCCCTTTTCATGCCCCTCTTGGAGGGCAACCTCCATTTTCCAGTCATTCCCTAGTCGTTAATCCACCACTGGTAGGGGGGCAACCTCCGTTTTCCATTCATTCCCCAATCGTTAATCCACCGCTGGTAGGGGGGAAAACTTCGTTTACTAGAAACCCTTCACAATATTGGGGAGTATCTTCAGGAGGCACTTTCATTCAACCCCATGTTGGGGGGCACTCATCTCATAATCCACTAGGAGGAGTATCAAATCCTACTGCTTCCGGAACATCTTATGGACAACCTTATCTAGGCGGCATCCAAACACCACCTGGAGTTCTCCGGGACCACAGTCTTAGCCTCCTCATGGGTATAATGTGTATCCACCTCCAGGATCTACTCCTTACCATTCTCAAGGGAAAAATGTTTATCCTCCTCATGGGCAAGCAAATCACTCGGTCTATAATGCTCAAAACCCACCAGGTTATGCAAATGTTTCTCATCCACCATCGAATCCTGCTTACCTTGGCTAGCAACAACTGTATATAGGAGGACCTACTGGTTACAACTATCCACCTAAACCAGTTTATGGTCTTGATAGTGTTCCTATGCCACACCAGCATCATCCGTAAATTAACCAACAACTACCTTTCCTTATGACTCTGGATCTCCCATACTTGTCTCGGTTAACTAATGATCCTATTTTTCATTCACCGGTGTGGCCAGTCATTCCAACTAAACTTCCTTCTGATATTCTGAAATTTGACGGAAAATCTGCGAAGATCCAAACAACCATGTGATGACTTTCGATTTGTGGTGTTCATCAAACTCCCTCATGTATGATTATGTGCGTTTGCGTCTTTTCCAACGAACACTTACTAGCTCAGCAACAAAGTGGTATATTGAACTACCATGTGCTTCTTTTCATGATTTCAATTCCCTTGCCATGTCTTTTCTCATGCACTTTCAACTACCTATTCACTACGAGATAGGTACTAAACTCTTGACCTCCCTTCGTCAAACTAACTCCATGCATATATTTGGCCATATTAATGAGTGGAGGTGACGATGAAGGATGATCAAGGCAGTCATTCCTAACATACTATTGACAAAATGGTTTACTAAATCACTGTTACCCCTGATCACTCGCGATGTCACTATGGGTGGTGCGTTCACTGAGGAACAAACCATCGCTTGGGCTCAGCACTTAGATTTGGTTTATTCACAATCTGGTACATTGTATGATTTTCTTTCGAATGATACTTGAGCTAATATTGATCCATATAAACCGTCATCCTCATCTCATGCAGATGGTGTTATCAGTTCCGTCAAAACTCAATCTACTTCCCAATCGCTCACACTCTCCTCTACCTCCCCCCAAACTCAGATCTCTGAGGTGAACGCAGTTCAATCTTCCCCTTCACAACAATCCAAAGGTAAGAATAAGACACAGAATAAATCAAAAAATAACAACGAACAACCAAAAAATCAAACAGCTTCTATTGAAAAGAAACCACAACAGAAACTGAAATTCCCATGTATCATTTGTGGTGACGATCACTACACTCGAGATTGTCCACTTTGAAATGAAGTGGCCAAAAGTTTCCAAGGAAAGTCACAACCTGTTGTGCTTACTCAGCCTTTTCCACAGCAACAATCCATGGTTGTTGAAACCCCCTCTCTTGGGGCCAGTTCTAGCCATCCTAATGATGAGGCCTCTTCGAGTGCACATATTTATATGTTTAATGGGATTAATTTGACTACTCACTCTAAGACATATGACACACCAGGTAACCCTGACAAAGGAAAAGAGATTAACGATACTAGTACTTTACTAGATCCATCATCATCCTCTATTAGTATTCCATTGGTTAATCCTCCGTCTGGACGACTTCAGATTGAGAAACCCATGTTCGACTCTATCTTACACCCTCCTAAGAGCACTATCCGCAAAGCTACCTTTAATCCTAGTTCATGTGCCACCCAGAACTACAACATTGTTGAAGATTTGGCTCAAGCATCATGTGCTATGTCTGCGTTAGAAGTTCTACAACACTACCCCAGTCAATGTAGAACGCTCTTGGCCTCTCTTGCCACTATTGATCCTGAGTCGTCCAACCATATCATGTTTAACCTGGATAATTATGTGTCTCGACTCTCCCACCAACTTTATTTCCAAGTTGATGTTGTTGTTCACAATCAACAAATCCACCAAACTATTCTGGATGAGGGAGCCTCAACTTGTGTCATGTCTTTAGCGTGTTGGAAAGTTTTAAAATCACCTGCACTTAACAAATCCCCAACGATGTTACGCACCTTTGATTGGCAATGTTTTCATCCCCGTGGGATTTTACAGTCCCTGCCCATCCAATTGGGTGGAAAAACTATTACTGCTGATGTCGAGGTGGTCGATGCTCCCCTCGATTACAACTTGTTACTTGGAAGAAGTTGTTTTTATGCTATGACTGTTGTTGCCTCATCAGTTTTTCGATGTTTCCAATTTCCTCATTAGGGAAAAATTGTCACTGTTAATCAGATGGATTTCTGGATGACCGATGCTCACGCTCCCACTACCAACAATATTCCTTTCTTGGGAGACCACAATATCACATATGAAAGTGTTGGTGTTGGATTACTCAAAGATTCTAGCCTCATGGGTACCTTCCCTACACCACTTCCACCGACTACACATCATATTTCCACCGTCGATATGATTTTGACCGTGTCTTATCAATCTTTGGAATCATCTAACCCTTGGATTGCACCTCGTCCATTGGAATTCGATGCAGTAGGTGACACCGTGCCACTTAGTCCAGCTGAATCATCATACGTTTCTATCAAATCCACTTCTCCCTTGTTGGATGACCAACATCTATTGGCACCTGACAGTTCCTCGATGCAATCATGGTTGAGTTCCTTGTCATCTATGATCGACTACATTTCCCCAATTTTTCCTTCTGATGAATCTATTCCAAAAAATACTTCACATTGACAAGTTAACTCGGGATAATAACCATCACCGATCCTCTTTTCTTCCCCCTCATGAAGAAATTTGAGAAGATATACACTCTATCTCCCCTCTTGATGTTGATTTTCCATTGTCTCCCATGCCTTCGACTTCCGATGATTTGGATCCAGTAGTTGACATGGTGATTTATTCGGTCGGGTTATTGGAGCCTAATCTCCTTACTCCTATCTTGACCCTCGACATGTATTCCTTCCCGAATTATTATCTTCCATCCAGCGAAGATCTCCTGGAAGCCATGACCGAGTTTTGTCCCTTGACATGGTATCCTTCCAGAGCATTATTCTCTTGGAAGCCATGATCAAGAAGTAGTTATGAGCATAGTTTTTCCTCTCTGTAGCAAGCTCATTAAAAAATGAAACAAAGGTCTTGAGCATAGATTTCCTCTCTATCGCAAGATCGTTAAAAAATGAAACAACAATCTGGGGATCGAACCCAGAACCCTGAGCATAGTTCTTTTCCTATTTCAAGCTCGTTAAAAAATGAAACAGTCACCTCTCTTGAACCTTCTTTTCATCCACCCTTCTCCTTTTTCTCATATACTAGAGAAATTGGTGATGACCTCAGAGTCGGTGAATGAATTGAAGCTTGGAGGGCATGTCTCTAGCCTTTGATGATCTTTCTGGAGTTAAGACACTAGCTGTAAAGATGGGGGCATATCGAGCTTAGTCTTTGTTATTTCTCATGCTTGTAAATACATGATAATGCATCCGAGTAACCTTTTATCTCTTTTTCGGACCTGTATGGATACACAAAAAAGGAACCCCCTAGAGTCGTTTTTAAGATCTTTTCAGACTCTCTAAACATGAAAAGATTGTCAAGTGATCTTGCTTCCTTTCCCACTTGTTAAAAGGTTTGAAAGGGCATCTTTCGAGTGATAATTTATCTCTTTTTTGGCCTCGCGAGACAAACATTATGAAAAAGGACAACATTGGAGTCATCTTTAAGTTCTTTTCAAACTCTCTAAACATGAAAAGATTGTCGAGTGACCTTGTTCTCTTCACGCTTGATAAAGTATTTGAAGAAAACGTTTGTTGAGCGATAGTTTATCTCTTTTTCGGTCTCATCAGACTACTTTATGAAAAAGGAACTGAGAGATTTCTCTTTTAAGTGTTTTTCCAGACTCTATAGTCATGAAAAACCTTCAAGTTTTCTGCCTTTGGACTCGTTAAAAAAATATCGACAGGCCCATATGGGATCAAACCCTTACTTCTTCCAGTTCGTTAAACAAAGGAAGAGGAACTTACCGAAGGTGAGTTATATCGAGCATGTGTTACCCTCCTCGAGCTCGTTAAATTAAAAAGAGGTACTCATCTATCTAGATGGGGGAAAAATTGAAAGAAGCAAGCCAAGCAGATTTTGAGAACATTACCAAGTAACTCTTAGAGTCTCCCTTGAACACGACACTTTGTCTTTGCGCACATCTTAATCTAATGAACCTCTGCACTGAACCAATCCTCTGAGTTTTTCTTACTCCTTTAGGTCACCCGACGAAAGTTACAGTATCCATTGCATCTTCATGTTTTGGTCCATGTCATGTTTTTTCTGTTGTGCCTCAGTGTTCAAGGGAAGTATCTTCCTTGAGAGTCATCCATCACAAATATCTTGTCTCAATACCCATGTCGGTCCATGTTCATTTGATCTATAAATTACATATCTATGTATGTTTCATGTCATTGATGGGGGATACATCAAGGCCTTCCTTCGACGAGTCTATTCCTGTCGACTTCAACACATTATCCAGGAATTAGACTTAGAAACCAATTAGTACTTTGGGACCTACATGCCTCAATGGTAGGCCTCCTCACATTCGACAGTGGTTTTACATCATTTACCTCTTATCAGATGATTCCATGGATGTTTGACTTCAACTCATCCATTCACATTCGTTGGAATGTACTAGAGTACCTTGGGAATCATTGACATCAATGGTGATTTCCCTCGCGCTTGTTAACGGTTTACATCATTGATCGGTAATCAAGTGGTTTCTGCCATGTTTGACATCAAGACATCTATTCACATGGTTAGATTCATACTACATCGGGATCGGTAAGAAGACCCTGGGTTGAGTCATCATTTTTATATGTACTTTTCCCAGGTGGCGAAGGAGTTTCTTTTGAACAATGACACATATACTGTTACATAGATCCACTTTGTATTGGTCGTGTCTATGTCTTGTCATCTCGTAGATACACTATGTATTCTTCATGGCTACGATCAATTCAGGTCAGAGGAGTATAGATCTACACTGTATCCTCGGTGGCTATACCTTTTATCAATATAATTATGGATCTGCAGTGTATTTTATGGTGGCCATATCTTGCAAGTCTTTATCACCCAAGCATAGGTATGCCTACCTTGGGTTTGAAAACTATCATAATATTTGTTGGATGTTTGTGTTCAGCTTCTATCAATTTCTCTACATATACACCCTTGCTTTAAATATTTGTAAAGTGTTTCGGCCATCATTCTCTCTTCTGACCTCATACTTTAGGGGGCATTCTGTTACACATGAAATTTTCACACCTAGGCACCTCGCCCTAAGTGTCGTAAAGTGTCATATAAGTGTCGCATACACCTTGACACCATGGAATAACCTATGTCACAATACCTAGTCAATGTGGAGGAGGGATATATTACATGAAGGCCAAAAATACTAAATGCACATGAATTATTATTAATATTCATGAAAAAGAAAGTAATTAAGTGTGAGGATCCACCTCACATTTGGTTTCCTATTTTTTAGGGAAGGTGGAGGATCTCATGGATGGTTGAAATATTTCCTCCTTAAAATCCTAGATAGATATTTCCTCCCCAAAATCCTTAAGATATATTTTCTCCCTAAATATCTTAGAGATCCCTTTCTTAGTGGATCTGATGAGAGATTCTCTCCATGGTGGTTAAGTCTCCAAATCTTATATAATGAGGGATTTCCATGGAGGAGGGGGAATGGAGATTGAGAATTATACCAAACTTATGATCTCATGAGTGGTATGTCATTTGGAGAATCAACATTTTGTATGTGGACTGTTTAAGCAAGGGTTTGGACAAGGGGAACTTGATGAAGCCATTGCACTCACATCTATGGTTGTAAGTTTTCTCCATTGTTGTTCTCATTAATATAATATACTTGGCCTATTTATTTCAAGTCTGTGTTTGATCTCACATGAACTTGTCTCTAATATATAGATCTGTTTCAAGCTAATCTTAGTAGAGTAGGAGTTGGTTGTATCTTTGATTGTCTACAGGGATCGAGGAGTTTAATATTGGAGCTCAACTCGGACTGTGCAGGGACAAACAACGGTAAAAAGGTAATTCTTTTCTCCTTCCTCCTCACACATTATTTTATCTAGATCTAAAAGGAAGTCAGTGTCCATGTTAAGCACCTTCTATCTTAATATTTAAGACTCTAGCTCTCAAGAGGAGATCTACCTATCCACAGGGAGATTTTCCTTCAACAGTATGCTCAATACTTGAATTTATTGGATCTGTATAAATACTGCATTGATATGTTGTTAGGGTTTAGCTATGCTATAAAATAAGGCTAAATATTAATGAACTATAACTGTTAAGTTCTATGTTAAGGTGTTACAATCACAGATCTGTGTCCCAGCTAAGGTTGCAGAAACTGGAGTCCTGCAACCACCCCTATCTCTACCTCGGTGAGAATTCATCTACTTCGCAGGTGTTGCCGAAAGGGTCGGTAGTTAGGGTTTTGTTGGTACGTTGTTGTAGCATTGAACCCTAGGTATACCCATGTGCTAATAGAAACCCTGACAAATACAACATCATCTGTAGACAAACTCCTCCTCAAAATCCTTGTCATCAGATCTTAGTTAGCTTCATCTTTTTCCCCAGACGGCAAGCAAAGATAAGACAGCAAGTGGCCAATATGATGAATGATTGTAGTAAGATTACTAAGGATGTAATTGAGTTTCTTATTTTCACCACGAAGGACAATATAAATCTTTGTAGCTGGAACTCCCTTCCCAACAAGTGTTTGTCTCAACAATAGCATGTTGGTACAAATTACAATAATATGTTGAATATCATTGTGTGCCTTCTACAACCTTCTAATGTTCAGTTTCAATGTTTTTGGTGTTTCCTCCTTCAAGGTTGATTCCACTGGATGGAGAATGATATTCATCACCTCTAACTTGTATTCTTTCACTTTGTGACCCCGGGGAACCAAGCAGTACCCTTCAGTTAATCCAATACATTCCTCTAAATTCTCAGGCTATACAAAATCAAGGGAAACTTTTATAAATTACTTGAGATTTCGAACTTGATGAGGACACCTAGCTGGAAGGAAAACAACCTCGTGAAGATGTTGTTCAAATGTCCATGCTTCTACTCCATATTCCTCTTTCAACCTCTTCTTATGCTCTACATTAAGGTATAATGTATGATCATGAATAGGATGAATAACCTCTTTAAGAGGCTTACTATTGAAGTGCCTAAATTCTCTATAGTGTTTCTCCAGATAAGCATGTAATTTGGGTATATCTTCTCTCCTAAAAATATCTCAAAGAGCACCTCCAAAGTTGGAGTTTTTGTTTCCCATCTTCCCATAATTCTCTGGTAGCCCATTTTTTATTCATTATTTTTCTCTCAATTTATCTCTTTCGTTATATTGAAAATATGGGTAAATGACCTCGGCATTATGAATTATAATATTGACAACATCAAACATGTCATCATAGGCAACATAATGTCAACATGTTCTTCTCTATTTTAGATGTTCATATTTAAATATATGTAACATTGTCAATGTCATCATAGACACCATAATGTCAATGCATCTGAAATGTATGGAACATTATAAATGTTCCTATTCCAGTCATGATTATGCAGTAGATTCAATACTGTCAATGCCAATTCTATCAATACTATTATCATCATCATAGATATATTGTCAATGCCAATGCCATCAATTCTATTACCATCATCACAGATCTATTGTCAATACTAATGCAATCAATGCCAACCTGTATTTCCATATTTCCAACAATCTCCCCCTTTGGCATTAATGGCAATACTATTTTCATTTATCCTCCTTTAACTTCAAGGTAAAAGGGTTTAATGACTCCCCTTGACGTTGATCATTGTCTCCCCCTTAATTGATGCTAATTGATGCATTATTTTCTTGAGAGATTATATTGTAAGAGAGACTACTCCTAATCTTTTCCTGAGATATTCAAATAAATATCTTCTTAAGTGTCTAGTGAAAATATCTGCAACCTGTTCTTTTGTTGGGACATATTCCAATTTAATGTTCTTATTTTCAACCTGATCTCTTAGATAGTGATATTTTATTGGAATGTGTTTTTCTTTGGAGTGTTTCACATGGTTCTTGGAGATATTTATAGCACTTGTATTATCACAGTAGATAGTAGTGGGTTCTTCAAACACTACTTTGATGTCTTGTAAGTTTTTTTTTCATCCATTCCACTTGTGTGAAACATTTTGTTGCTACAATATACTCTGCTTCAGTGTTAGACAAAGAAATTGAGGATTGTTTCTTTCTTGTCCAAGCTACCAATGATTCTCCCAAGAATAATTCTCCTCCACTTGTACTTTTTCTATCATCTACACAACCTTCCCAATTTGCATCTGAATAGGCCATTAAAGAGAAGGAATTATTTCTAGGGTACCACAAACTAATTTAAATACCTAAAGATTGTTTTCACAACTTGAACATGGCTCTCTTTGGGTGCATCTTGGAATCTATCCACCATTCCAACATCTTGCTTGACATTAGGTTTGGAAGCTATTACATAGAGTAAACTCCCAATCATTGATCTATAGTGTTTTGGATCTACAGTCTTGGAATCATCTTCCTTGCTTAGTTTGCATCCTACTGTCATAGGTGTACAAACAGGTTTTCAATCTTCTAACTAGAATTTCTTAAGAATATCTTTAACATACTTGGACTGATTGATAAATATTCCCCTTTTGGACTTTACTATTCGTAATCCTAGAAACAAATTCACTTCACCAAGAAAGGACATTTCAAATTCTTGTTCCATCCTCCTAGCAAATTCCTTACTCATTTTTTCATCATCACTCCAAAATATAATATCATAAACATATACTTCCACAATAATCATGCTATCACCATCAATTTTACAATAAATATTATTGTTTGATGATCCTCTTTTGAAGCCTTGTACTTGTAAATAAGAATCTATCCTTGCATACCATGCTCTAGGTGCTTGTTTTAGCCCATAGAGTGATTTCTTTAGTTTACAGACATAGTCTCCTTTGTCAGTTAATTGAAATCCTTTTGGTTTCTCAATATAGACTTCCTCTTCTAAGTTTCCATTGAGAAATGCTGACTTGACATCCATCTAGTATACTTTCAATTATTTGTAGCTAGCAAAAGCTAAGAACATCCTAATTGACTCTAATCTAGCCACAGGTGCAAAGGTTTATTCAACGTATAACCCTTCAACTTGAGAATACCCTTTACATACCAATATGTATTTGTTTTTTATTACTTGCCCATTTTCATTCACATTGTTTTTAAACACCCATTTAGTTCCAATGACATTCTTACTTTTTGGTCTTGGAACTAGTTCCCAAGTTTTATTTTTTTTAATCTGGTCCAATTATTCATTCATAGCATTGACCCAATTCTCATCTTTGCATGCCTCTTTGATTGATATGCCTCAATATGTGACAAATATGCTATTTCCGTTTGATACAACAATTGTATTCTTGTTTTCAATCCATTGCTTTTATTTCCAATAATCAGGTCTTCAGGATGATTCTTTTGAGTTATTCTTAAGGGTGTATTTGTGTCTCTTCTTGGGGATCCTTCTCTTATCTCTTCTTCTAGAATATTTTCCTCTTATTCTATGGTATCCATTTCATCCTCTTGTATATCTTCCTTTTCTTCTCTATTCTCTTCTTCTTCTTCTGCTTGTGTACCAACTGACTCATCGTCATCTTCATATTCATTGTCAAGTATGGTCTCTTGATGTTTGATCTTCATTGTTTTTAAATCATCCACCTTAACATATGCACTCTCAACAATCTTATGTAATCTAATATTGTATCATTTGTATGCTTTCTTGGTAGAAACATATCCAAGAAAGATACATTCATCAGATCAAGCATCAAATTTTAAGAGATTCTCATCAAGCTTTTTTATGTAACACTTACTTCCAAAGACCTTAAATTATTTTACCGAAGGAGCTCTCCCAAACCATAGTTGATAAGGAGTCTTATTAATATGAATCTTGAGATGGCCTATGTTTAAAACGTATACTATTGTGCCTACAACTTCCCTCCAATATCCATCAGATAATCTTTCTTCATTGAGCATAGTCCTTGCAACCTCCTGGACTGTTCTATTCCTCCTCTCAGCAATTCCATTTTGCTAAGGTGTTCTGGTAGCAGAGAATTGTCTCTTAATTCCATGAGTTTCACAGAAGAGGTCAAACTCTTTTGAGGTGAACTCAACATCATTATCTGATTTAAGACATTTGATTTTTGTCTTCGTTTCATTTTCAACAAAGGTTTTAAAAGCTTTGAATTTGTTAAATTCTTCTAATTTTTCCTTGATAAAACATACCCAAGACATTCTAGTAAAATCATCAATGAACAACATAAAGTAGGACTCTTCTTGCAAACGTTTGGTCCTTGTAGGTCCACAGAGGTCGGTGTGAACAAGCTCTAAAGGTTTTGAAGTTGAGTATTATTTTGTTTTGAACCTTATTTTAGTTTAATTCCCTAGTTGGAAATGTCTACACATAAGATTTGAGGGTTTTTTGATCTTTGGCAAGTTTATTACTGCCCCAATATTACTGACTTTCACTAAAGTTTCAAATTTAATGTGCCCAAACCTTCTATTCCATAGCCAACTTTCATCCACTAAATTTATATGACACTCCTCATTCAATTTTGTATTTATTATATATACATTCTCAGGAGTTCTAGGAGCAGTACCAACCAATTTTCTTGAGTCCTTTCTCTTAATCTCACATTTCTGGGAATCAAAAATGCAAATGTGTCCCTGATCACAGGTTTGGTTGACACTTAATAGGCTAGGTTTCATATTTTCAACAAGCAACACATTCTTGGATTTGTCTTTTCCCAAATTCATAATGCCTTTCCCAAGTATGTTACCTGAAGCATTGTCACCAAATGTAACTTTACCCTTTTGTTTATTTAAGTTCAAAAGATTGTCCTTATTTTTTGTCATGTGTTTTGAGAAACCACTGTCAACATACTAGAGATCTTCTTTATATTGGGATTTCAAGGCAATAAGACATTCCTCTTTTGATGTTTTTTCTTTCCAAATCTTCCTTTGCTCTCTAATGAACTTTGGTTTTTATGATATTTCCATTAATATGTAATTACTTGATTTATGTCCATAGTTATGACATCTGAAGCATTCTAAGTTTGTTTCTTGTAGAGGTGCAAAGGAGTTATAATTTCTTCTTTTAACTTGATCTATTGTTTGGTTATCTTTAAGGTTATATTTCTTAACTCTCACATTTTCCTTTCCATGTGCTCTACAATTCATAGTTTTCTATCCAAAATTAGAGCATGCAAAGAAATAACCAAAGAAAATGTGAGGATACCTATTTTGATAAACCTTATTTGGTGTTGTCTTATATTCCTTCTTGACGGGTGGAAGTAATCCTCTAGAGTTATGATCATTGCTTGTCTTTTATTCATCTTTCTTATTGAATGTACTGAGCAGAGAAGTTGCATAAGATTTTGATTTAACTTGGTTTTCTTCTTGAGAATAACCTACTCCATTTTTGTTACTTGAATCCCCTTGTGTGGTTATAATATTATCTAACATTTTAGTGCTATTTTCATATCTTGTTTGGATAAGTTTTGCATCAAGCTCTTTTATTAGGTGAACTAATTTTGCCTCCATTCTTTCATAGGTTATTTGTTTCTCTTTAAGAGACCTCTCCAGACTTTCTTCCATCCTATTTGATTCTAGGATTTGGTTTTTCAAGTTTCGCATGATTTCCTCCATCTCTTTTTCTTTATGTTCATGTTTTTCTTTTTGTTCAACTACAAAACTTTTCAGTTGTCTATATATGTTTTTGTATCTTCTTAATTCATCCAAGGCACTAAGAAATTATTCTTCCATATTAACCTCTGCTTCATATTTTGACTCTTCCTCATGCTTGATTTCTTATATCTCATTAGACTGTTAAATACCTAGAAAAAGGACTTTATCATCATCACTTTCACTGGACTCTGATGAACTGTTGTTTTATTCTTTTGAGTAAAATTTATTTTTCCATTTGTAATACTTTGTCTTATAGTGGGGTTTTCCCTTCTTCTTGTATTGTTTATTTGTGTCTTCTTCATCTTCAGGGTCTTCCTTGAGATAGGAACACTTGGCTACAATGTGGCCAACTTTGCCACAATCAATCCTTTCTGAAGTTTTTTAATAAAATTGGCTTCTTCTACATCAGATTCTTCATGATGGTTGGGTTGAGGTTTTTTCTTCTGATTTTTTTTTCTTGGGCACCTTGAAGGCTACCTCTCCTTTTGGGAGGTTCTCATGACCTGATATTAACTCATAGGCTATGAGAATTCCATACAATTCATCCATGGTAAGTTCATCTAGATTCTCCTGATCTTCAAGAGTGGACACTTTAGGATTATATAGAATAGGTAGTATTCTTAGTATATTTTCAACTAACTCATTATCTGACACTTCTACTCCCAAACCTCTAATTGCATTAACAATATTATCAACTCTTTCGAAGTACTCTAAAATATTTTCTTCATCCTTCATTTTTAGACCTTCATATTTTACTTCGAAAGTCTGAAGTTTGGCCCTCTTTACATTGGAATCTCCTATATATATATAGTTTCCAATTTATCCCAGAGTTCTTTTGCATTTTTACAGTTTTGTACTTTGGCAAGGATATTCTTACTTAGTCTAGCTTGTAGTTTGATTAAAGCATTTGCATGTTCCCAATATTTCTTCTTGTCTTCTGCTTTTGTGGGAGTGACTTTTGGAACATCATATTCTTTTTCAACTAATGTCCATACTTCTAGTCCAATGGACATCAGATAGATTTTCATTCTAATAATCTAGAAAACATAGTCTTCACCATCAAATAGGGGGTATTTTAATGACATCTTCAACCGTTGATCCATTCTCATGTATATTTATCTTCAAGTGATTACACCTTTTAGTGAAGAGACCAACTCTAATACCAATTTAAGTACCAAATCCTGTCA
This sequence comes from Picea engelmannii, assembly GCA_009831015.1. Taxonomy (NCBI): domain Eukaryota; kingdom Viridiplantae; phylum Streptophyta; class Pinopsida; order Pinales; family Pinaceae; genus Picea; species Picea engelmannii. The sequence goes on from ML791256.1 coordinate 202,487, forward strand.
CTGAGAGGGGGGGGGTGAATTAGTGGCACAATAATTTTATCAAACTTTTACTTTTGTTAATTATGTATTGCAGAAATGAAAACAAAATTTGAACACAGTGTTTTATCATGGAACTCAATTGGGAAAACCACAAACACTTTTATATTAATTGTAAAAGTTTGTTTTACAAGTTAAAATAGAAGGAAGATGTTTTCTTCCTCTTTAGATCAACACCCACTAATCAGGATGCACCCACACCCCTATTCACTAGTTCTAACTGGTAGGATCCTACAACCCCCTATTTATTCAGCTACAATTGGCAAGGAAGAAGCTACTCCCCTATAGGCTCCAACCTGCCCTAGCACCTCCCATCCACCCTTTGTTCATAAATCAATAAATCTTTTGTATAATGCATTGGATATCATGACTATTGCTCTAGATATTTCTGCATTTGATATTCAATGTCTCTGTTGTAGTCACACTTATTCCTTCACATCTCAACACACCTATAAATGTCTTCAACATAACTCTTCATCAAAAGAACATGTTTGTTCATTCAATTTCACAATTCTTCATGAACATCACATTCTTTATTTAAGATTACATAACTATTTACCATTGATTATTACTAACACATTTATCATTCTTCTTTGATTTAGTTTCATATTTTAATGCATGAACGATTTTACCGAGAGTCAATCTAAATTTTCCTTTGTGCATGTTATTGTCTTTGTGTTTCTGTAGGGTTTTACTAAATTTGGTGATCATCTGGACATGACAACATGTAAACCTTTCAACAGTTATGGTGGATTTTTAATAGCCTCTGTTATCTTCTTTGTGTGATCCACCTTCCCCATGATATTTATCATTTTACAAAAATCATGACAATGTGAGATATTTGGTGTTGTTTAGGGTTTTACTGAACATGGAGAACCTCCAGTTTTATCATTCCATTACATCTTCCAAAAAATTAGCAGTCTTGACATCCTGATGTATATGCAATTGGTAGTGAACTTGGTGATCCTCCAAACTTGGCATTATGACAAATACTTTGATAAAAATGGCAGTCTTGCCACCAACCAAAATAACGAACACACATAAGCCCATGATCACTTCACATGACCATTGTTTCAATAGATATAAAAAAAATTAGTCCAAAAGACAAGATCATCTCCTTGATAAATCAACGATTTTTGTCAGTTCTTCCAAAAGGTATGGGTCTTGACAGGTCGTCTCGGGCTCCAAGATGGTGATCCTCTAATAAAGTCCAAGCACCTAGAGCCCCCTCCATACCTTTACACTACGTGTCGAATAGGCATAGTGAGGGAAGTCTTTATAAACCCATATAAACTCTACCCCATTTCTAATGTGGAATAAATCCCAAAAGGAAAATCAATCACCACCATTGATCATTTGATCAGACGGTTGTTGGGACTCCACCTACAAATCTTCATTCGCTTCAGAGATGAATCCACCAACGATCGACTATATAAACATTTACCAACAAGGATTATTGCTCGAATTGTAGAACATACAACAATTGAAACCCTCACAAATACAACATCATCTGTAGACAAAATCCTCCTCAAAATACTTATCATCAGCTCTTGGTTAGCTTCATCTTTTTCCCCATATGGTAAGCAAAGTTGAGACAACAAGTGGCCAATATGATGAATTCTTATAGCAGGATTACTAAGGATGTTATTGAGTTTCTTATTTACACCACAAAGGACAGTATCAAGCTCTGCAGTAGGAAATCCCTTCCCAGCAAGTGTTTGTCTCACCAATAGCATGTTGATCACAATTATAATAATATGTTGAAGATAATTTTGTGCCTTCTGCAACCTTCTAATGTTAAGTTTCATTGTTTCTGGTGTTTCCTCCTTCAATGTCGATTCCACTGCATGGAGAATGATTTTATTCTGTTAAGCCCTAATATTGGCTCATTACTCCTTAATTGGGGCATATTAGATTAGTAATGTTATTTTATTTATGTCGTCTTTAAGCCATTAGTTGTAATTATACCTCCTAGTCTCCTACATATACCAAGGAGACATTTTCATTTTGAATCATCTTGTACTTGAACATTTAAGTGGGGTAAAAGGAGGTTTCCCCCTCGAAGAGGCTTATTATATAAAATTATCTCTTTTTCAAGGCGTTGATTACTTTTCCTGAGGTTTTTCTATGCTATATTGATGTTTGGTTCTTAACATATGGTATCAGAGCTCAAGGTCTTGGGGTTTCGCTGCTACATCTGAGACACCGTGGCATTTTCGCTATAAATTTTTTTTCTACAACGTTTCAGAAGGAACAGCTTGGAGGATATTTAGAAGACGGATCAAGGTACGTTGGGCTCAAAATTCAGCTAATGAGGCCTTATACTTTCGGAGATACAACTTGTACAAGATAGGGTTCTAGAATCATCCTGAAATGAGTCATTACGGAATTTTGGCTATAAAAAATATTCTGTAACATTTCAGACCCTAAACTATGGAGGCCATTTAGAGAAATTAGTAATGAATCCGTGGTAAAAATTTCAACTTCTGGGTCATCTTAAATTTGTATATACACCCTGTGTAAGATAGGGTATCTGACTAGTCCTATTGACTAGTCTCAAGAAGGTTTTCCAGGTAAAAAAATCATAACTTCTTCCTAGAGTATCCAAATTTCATGGGACTAGTTGCATTGGATCGTGGCCAGTCTGTAGTATTTTAGGTGTGAGTTTCAGAATTTTATATCAATTATTCTGTGTGGGGCACACTATACAAGTGAGATCTCCTGGAAAGGCCAAAAATTGGCAAGTTGTGGGGAAGTTACCATAAATTCCACCTAGAAAATCCAATTTTTATCCAAACTATGGCATTGCAAAGAAGAAATATCAGAGAAATATATAAGAGAAAGTTTCATACCCAGAAGGAACAAAAATTGGGAGATACAATAGAATAAATATTGTCTAGCAGAACCACCTCAAAATAAAGGTTCAAAAGTGATACTTGGCCAACATGCCACCCAAAAGGGGAACTTCTACACCAAATAAGCCTCCAGAAAATCCTACTTGGACTCTTGATGAAGGTGAAGAAATGCGTAGGGACATAAATGAACTAAAAAATAAGATGGATTCAATGGAAGCTAAGATGGATTCAATGGAAGCTAAGTTGG
>ML791256.1:209853-223071 GCA_009831015.1 Picea engelmannii
TAGTCTCCTATATATACCAAGGAGACATTTTCATTTTGAATCATCTTGTACTTGAACATTTAAGTGGGGTAAAAGGAGGTTGCCCCCTTGAAGAGGCTTATTATTTGAAATTATCTCTTTTCCAAGGCGTTGAGTACTTTTCCTGAGGTTTTTCTATGCTATATTGATGTTTGGTTCTTAACATATTCACCTCTAACTTGTCTTGTTTCGCTCTATGACCCTGGGGAACTAAGCAGTACTCTTCAATCAATCCAATACATTCCTATAAATTCTCAGGAGATACAAAATCGAGGGAAACTTTTATACATGACTTAAGGTTTCGAACTTGATGAGGACACCCAGCTAGAATGAAAACATCCTCGCGAAGATTTTGTTCAAATGTCCATGCTTCTACTCCATATTCCTCTTTCAGCCTCTTCTTATGCTCTGCGTTAAAGTATAATGTCTGATCATAAATAGGATGAATAACCTCTTTAAGAAACTTACTATTGAATTTCATAAATTCTCTATAGTGTTTCTCCAGATAAGAATGTAATTTGTGTGTATCTACTCTCCTAAAAATATCCCAAAGAGCACCTCCAAAGTCATAGTTTTCATTTCCCATCTTCCCATAATTCTCTGGCAGCCCATCTTTTATTTTGTAATTTTCTCTCAATTTATCTCTTTCGTTCTATTGGAAAGCTGAGTAAATGACCTCGGCATTATGCATTATAATATTGAAAGAATCAGACATGTCATCATAGGAAACATAATGTCAACATGTTCTTCTCTATTTTAGATGTTCATATTTAAATATATATAACACTGTCAATGTCATCACAGTCACCATAATGTCAACACATATGAAATGTATGCAACATTACTATCCTTATTCCAGTCATGATTATGCAGTAGAGTCAATACTATCAATTCCAATGCCATCAATGCTATTATCATCATCACAGATCTATTGTCAATTCCAATGCTATCAATGCTATTATCATCATCACATATCTATTATCAATTCTAATGCCATCAATGCCAACCTGTATTTCCATATTTCCAACACTACAAGGATATGTTGATTCAGATATGGTAAGTGATAAAAATAGAAAGAGGAGAACCACATGGTCTGTTTTTACTGTAGGTGGAACAACAATAATTTGGATTTCAAAACTGCAAAAGGTTGTTGCACTTTCAACAACAGAGGTAGAGTATGTTGTTGCTACAGAGGCTAGTAAAGAGATGATTTGGTTACAAAGGTTTATAGAGGAATTGGGAAAGAAGTAAGAGAATAAAATATTGTACTGTAACAGTGAGAGTGACATTCATCTTGCAAAGAACTCAGCCTTCCATTCGAAGACTAAGAATATACAACTCATGTACCATTTCATACGATCTTCCTTGGAAGATGGAATTTTGAAGTTGGAAAAGATACACACTAGCCATAATCCTACAGACATGTTAACTAATGGAGTAAACAGAGAGAAACTAAGTTCCTTGTCAATTTCAGTTGTTCTTCAAGAATGAATATCAAGATGAGAAATCTTCCAGTTCCAAGAAGGATCATAGTGAAACATATACAACAGCGATGGAGTTGTTGAGATCAGTGTCCAAGTGGGAGATTATCTTACTAATTCATATGTATTTGTTTTCATATATGTTTATACCCCATGAATACTTTAAACCTAGGAATAATGTATGCTCATCCACGTGGGGGAGTGCATAGGGGGGTTATCCCCTTTGCAGGGTCCCGGGGCAAGCAGACCCTGAAGGAAAAATTGCCTTGTAAATGTGTATTGTAATTTCATTGTAAATCTCGACCATTCATTATAAGGTCTCATATCAGATGGTATAATTTAAGTTAGGGTTTATTTTCCCTAGAAGGAAACCATATTTTATGAGGGAAATGTAGTGCGGCTATGGATTATTTTGAATATTGTATTTTGAGTGAGGAGATTGTGAGAGAAAGAAGAGGAAGTTACAGCGGGTGTGTTGTAGGTTGTAGCCCTTCATTTGTTGGATAATAATAAATAAAGGGCATGGAAATTTCTCTAGTGGATGTAGCCCACAATGGGTGAATCACATATATTTGTGTCTCTATTGTATTGTGTATCTTATGTGTTTTATTTCCACATTTGTTTTATTTTATTTCTCCGTGATCCTGTTTTTCTAATAGGTGGGGGTAATATTCTACTACAATGTTACTTGAGGAATCTAATCGAACAAAGAGTGGATTGAGAGGAACTGTCAAAGTTGATTTGACAGGAAAAGTGAAAAATTATTGAACTGTAACTAAATCTCTCTCAGGAGTTTCTAGCAAAGGAGTAACGACACTCCCAACATCTAAATGATTTTCATCCTCTTCATGGAAATTGTCTTCAGGTGAGTTAAGAGGTAGGGGTTCATAGCCTTTTGGAGGAAACAATTTCATACTACGTGATCCATGAATACCTTTTTCAGCCATAGTAACAATTTTTAAGGACAACTAAAGTAAACAAACAACACTTGCTAAAAAATCTAGAAAACCAACAAGAAAATAATGCCTTCTCTTAATGAACGTACTAGTTGGTGATGAGAAGGGTCTAGGATATGATCAGGTGGATAAGTTATGTTGGAATCCTTCTTAAGATACTTACACCTTGGTGTAAGTTCCCTCATGGTGTTACTCGTGGGTTACCTCCAAGGAGCCTGAGTGATTTTGACCAATTTATGTTCTAGGTACAACAAAGACTTCCCTTCACCATCACCTCGTGTAAGGACCCTAAAATTTATGAATACTAAGGATACCAGATCACAGTCAGTATTTGGGAGGGTACAGTAGACATTCAAGTCTGAAAGTATGGGCAAGATATCAAGTTCAAAATTCTTCAAGATAAATGAGGACAAATGGACTAGTAAACTCCAGAGGACCCTAAACGGATTCAAAATTCACAAAGCTTGAAGACCAAATGAAAAAAAATTGATCCTCAAGAAGAACCCCCAATATACGACCGTACTACTGTTATTGATTAATTCTCGGAGGGATAATCTTCGATCTCTCCCACATGCGACCTCGTGTTTAACCCCTATGTGAGAAGGGGATCCTAGCTATGCTTCCACAAAAGTTGAAATTACTCTCCCTATCACAAGATTCTATGTTTTTATTGAATTCTTTGGAGAGTTATTCTCATAACCTATTCCAAAGATCTAGTCCTAGTCTATTGTTGGTGTAAATATATAAAAACAAAAGTTTCTAGTTTGATTTTAATTAGCGTTCATTTTCATGGTTGTTCATTACACAAAGGTGAATGATAGTGAAACTGATGATGTTTGAGATTGGACTCCAAAAAAGGTGAAAATACTGAGATGCAAACTTTCTTTTCAATGAACTTCTAGCTACAGGAAGGAGAAGAGTTTTATTTCTTTCACTAACAAGCACTCAAGGATGCAAAATTTTATATGATTTTGTTCTCGACAAGAACTCAAGCAATTTCCAAATTATAAAAAAAATCTTTCCAATATCAAAAACCAATGCATACAAGTATTTCTTTGTTTGATTGCAAATGTAAACTAAGATGTTCATTTAATTCTTCATGTTTTCACTAATAATAAAAAATATTCACTATTGTTGTTTGAAAAAGAGGAAGAAAAAGTACACAAACAAAGACACTCTCAACATAAAATAAGAAACCGAAAAAAGAACAAACTATCAAACTATTCACTCAAAGGAAAAACACTAAGAAACAAAAATTCACACTTTATAGTCTTTTGTTAATGAGTAAGGTATCAAATATAAGGAGAATAGTACTGTGATGAATGACCTTCCTTATGAAAACCTCCAATCAAACAGATAATAAAAAAGAGTAGCAAAAAGAAACCAAGTTTCAAAGCAAATAGTTGATTTTTTCAATAAGGAAAGACAAAAAAAAATCAATAAATACTAAAATAATGAAATGAATCAAGTTTTAAGTCAAATACAAGACAATATCTGACATAATAGGATCTGAGCTGGAGAAAAAGATCCAAGAACTATGCCCAACAAGCAAAAAGTCAACAATTTTTCAAAGCAAGAAAAATCAACACTTTGGTAATCAAAGAACCAGAGCACTACAATGCTCCCTAATAGAATGTTGGGGAGCGTTGATAAAGAAATCATCTCTCTGAATTAAACTAGAGAGGGCGCTAGTCTTGGGACAAGTTCTAGAAAACCCAAAAAGATTAAAAAGTTAGGGAAATTCAATCAGAAACTTTGTGAGACAACTTAGCAAAGATGAAAAGATGTAAGGATACATTAAATCAACACTAGAGAGGGCGCTAGTCTTGGGACAAGTTCTAGAAAACCCAAAAAGATAAAAAACTTAGGGAAATTCAATCAGAAACTTTGTGAGACAACTTAGCAAAGATGAAAAGATGTAAGGATACATTAAATCAACACACATGATCTAAATATAGACAAAATCCATGGAAAAACCAAGGAAATAACAAAGACTAAAAATTTGTTCCCAGTGGAGTTTCTAATTTCTGTTATAGAATAATTCCCTTGTAGACAGGTGAATATTCCCTTGGATTGTAGACCCCTCTACCAAGATAGAAAAATACCTTTGGACACTACCATTCCTATATATTATTTCTATCTAAAAAGAGATTAAGAGGGAGAGTATAATGTACCTCACTTTAGAATTTTGTCCAAGCTACTCCAATCCATGAGTTCTAAACAATACCTGTAATGGACAACAAGATACAAGCAACTATCTCCTACTCTAATGGATTAGACAAAGTCAATCTATCTATGATGATTAATACAAACATATATAGGTACATGTAAACACATACTAGAAGGAAATAGGCCAAGTATATTTATGTGAAATTTAAAAAGGAAAATTACAATATTCAGATGATGTTGTAACAGCCTCTCCAAGTCATCCTCATCCAACCCTTGCTCGAAAGATCCACGATCATAATAACAATGCTTTGTTGGTTTTTTCCTCCCTTGTTCACCATGAGAATTCCTCCATTTATATCCTTTGAGAGGCTCAACCACCTTGGTTATATTTGGTATTAGTTGAGGATATGGATCCAATAGTTATGATATCTCCCTTAGATTTAGCCTAAGGGTTATATTCGAGCCAAACCAAATCGATCCATTCATAGTTGTCCTTAGAAGAAAAATGAATTTCTTCCAAGATTTTATCAACCAATTTGACACTCTCTTGCAATGGGAAACAAAGTACTACAACGATCCCTGCTATATAGACAAAGAGCACTAGTTCTCCCTATATATGAGCAGGGGAGCGTTGATCTTCCCAAAAGTTGTCAAGATGACCAATTCTTATAGAAAAACCTTTGTTCCAACTACCTGGTGATATATATTTTTCTTATAACATGTTTTAGAGGTTGTATCAAGTGTTTTCATGGTGTCGTTCTTGATGCGACACTTACAGAATGAGGATGCGACACTTATGACACTTGTGACAAAAGTGTGACACTTGCAACAATGAGAATGTGACATTATTGAAGTGAGGAATTTTGATGTGTAAAAACATCTAATAAATAAAGATAATGGGTCAAGTGGTTTCCCTTGGAAGAATGATGTTACAACATGTCCTTCCATAATTAATCAAATATGTCTCCATTTATGGAACTTTATGGCTATCATCCTTCATCCATCACATCACCCTTGAGAGGGAAAGTCAAGGTTCAAGCATTGTAGGACCACATGGAGCACGAACAAGAGGTTTTCCAACTATTGAAGGATATCCATTGGGTCTTCACTTAGTGAACCTATGAAATAAGATGTGTGTTTGTGGGATATTAAATAATACCCCTAATTTCATTAGATATTGATAAATACCTCCCAAAATCCTTTTGTTGAAACCCCCTCTTAATACATATTTCCCATAATAAAAAATCCATATTTTTACTAGATACCCCTTTATATACCCCACAATACCTATAAACCCCCCCATACACCTCATAGCACCCCCACAAATACCTACAATATATTGACTTTATTTTTCACAATTTGAAACCCCCCTTTATGAATGAACATGATAAGATATTGGTCAACAAGGTGAAGCCTCCATGAGAACAACTTGACTGTAACAAGAAATAGGATGAAAAAACAAGAAAATTAACATCACAATGAAAGGGAGTTTGAAGTCGGGTATTGGGTATTTATGAAGATAGAACCATAAAAATAGATGTCCCTCGATAAATAAGATTCTTGTACAATCAATTAGAACACAAGTAATATGGTCCCTATAAGGCGTTGCAAAGGATTGGAAGTATGGATTACAATTTGGAGTTACCTCCATATTCACATATACATCCAGTCAGGGATGATTTTAAGGATGGAAAATTATTTTAAAATGTAGAAACCTTGGCGAATCTTACTTATCCTTCATATGCCAACTATAAATGTTTGGCGATATTTTTGTAAAAATATTCAAATTTATAAGGATTTTATATAGTTTTTATAAAATTTTGGCGATTTTTAAGGTAAAATAATTTTATCCTATAGAATTTGGGCGAATCATTTTTAGAATAGTGAATCTTGTTTTTGGAAAAACCATGGAAAATTAGCCCATGAGCGAAATTTAGCCCCTAAAATCATCCATGCATCTAGTATTCTGTGTTTCTTGCTTAAAGAAGGTAATCAATGAAAATATCCCAGTTCATACTCCTTTACCAAATATTAATGAAGGGAAAATCATACCAGAATGAGAAACAATCCTTGAAAAAAGGATCAAGAAACTGCCAAATCAAGAAAATTTGAGTATCTCATAAAGTCGAATAATGTACTAGTATAAGATTCAACATGGGAATATGAGTTATTCATGTAGAAAAATCCATAGAAAATCAAGTTTTGAGGGGAAAATGTGTTTGAGGGGGGGGNAAGTCCTAGATATTGAGTTATTGCATTTCTATTTTTATATTAGTGTTGTCCTTATTGGTCACTTAGACACATTAATTGTAGTTGTATCTTTTGTCTCCTATATATACTAAGGAGACCTAGTTTTAGTGCAAATATCATCTTGTACATTTGTTGTATTGTAAAAGGAATCTTCCCCTTTGAAGAGACTTATTATGTATTCTTCTCTCATTCTCAAACAATGGAGTTACTTCTCTTTATCTTTTTATGCTATTTGGGTTTTTGGTACATAGAGATGAGATACATGATCCATAGGCATACCATTTGAATATTAGATAAGGAGAACAATATGATCAAGTTCTAGACACATCAATAAAATACATTAACACGCCATGAGAACATGAGGATTAAGGACCTATCTCATGAGGATTCATCATACAAATTAGACCCAAGAAATTATGGTTTCAATTTGAGGCCAACATTCCCAATATTGATATGAGAAATTTTGATGGTAATGATCCTATAATATGTATATTCAAGGTGGAGTAATGCTTTTATATATATACCAAGTGCCAAATATACAAAAGGTAACTATTGCATTCTTATATTGAGAATTTGATCAAGTTTTTGGTATTAATGGCTTTGTGACTGCAAAAATGACTCTATCATCTATTGGTCGATTTCTATGGATGAATTGTTGACACATTATGGACATAATATTAGCAACATATTTTTTTTCAATTGGAAAATATTGGGGAAAGAGGACTAGTTACAAAGCACATTTAGTAATTTCAAAATTTGAGACTTGAGTGAAGAACATTCTAGGGAATAATTTGTTCGATAGATATTTATGGGTAGTTTAAAGGTGAACATTCAAGATGATGTGATTCTATTTGAAGTGTTTGAAGTTTTTGAATGGTTTTGGATTAGTTTTAAGGATGACCTAAGGGTGAAGAGAAGGTGGTAATACGTGAGGGAAGATCCCACACATTCACTTTAGTGGGGTTGATCCAAACATAGTTTGTCCTCTCCCTTTCATGCTGATGTTTTTATTTTAATACAAGTTTGTTTTTATTTATGCAAATTTAGTTTTATTTATGATGAGCTAACTTGTGCAAATAGATAACTTGGTGACAACAGGATCCCAGTAACATGAGGATTTTAAAGTTTGGTGTGTTTTTGCAAATAGTTTTAATTTCTTAGTTTTAAAGTTCATATATTTAATGATAAATCATTTTTGGGGTTCTGTAAGAACCCTTGAGTACTAATACGTGTTGCAAAATAGGATCTTCTAGAAAATAAAAGAAGGATGATTAAGAGTTTATTGAGAAAACAAAGAAATGGTACTTCAAGGAATTTCCCAAACCTTGATAGAAAATGGAGACCTACCTACATATAGAGTGGAGAAAATCCTCATTGCAATCAAAGACCTATCTACATTTGAGGTGGACCAAGTCTGGGTTGCAGTTAGAGACTTGTCTATATCTCAAGAAGGATGAAAAGAGCAAGATAATTATGAGCCACATCAAGTAGCATATATGGAAGTTCGTAAACAACATCTAAAGGAGATAGAAGAGTCATGGACCATATTTGAGGACAAACCACTTGAGCCATAAATTGAATAATTCTTTGCATGTTTGTCTCTATATCTTTCATGTATTCTGGGGTGTGATGACCAACTTTCCAAGGAACTACATGATCTGACATCCAGAGAGAGACAAGAGAGAAAATATTACATCGAAGCTTGGTTCCAAGCTTTCATTAGGCTACAACACCCTTCCATATTATTTTCATCGTCTCCAAAAGAGTAGCTCACCTCTCATATCCAAGAAGCCATTGAGGTATCTTTTCCATATTTGGATATGAGTGTTCTTATAAATTTGTTTTACATGTTATCACCCCATAAATTATGGGAATCAACTTATGACTTGGACATTCTGGATATTATCTGTATCTAGTGTTTTTATTGGCAATTGATTTTTCATTTTAAAATAAAAAGAAAAGAAAAGAGGGAAAAAAAGAATTGAAACAAAAAGCCCCATACAATAATAGTAACTTGGTCATACCTTTCAAGCATGACCAAGTTCTTTTAAATTTTCAATGTTGATAGGTTAGTGAATGCATCTGACCAGACCATCTAATCCTGATCAGATAGCCCCTAGGATAGAATTAGTGAATAAATCTGACCAGACTGTCTAATCCTGGTCAGATAGCCCCTAGGATAGAATTAGTGAATAAATCTAACCAGACTGTCTAATCCTGGTCAGATATACCTTAGTAAGAATAATATCTTAACCCAACAATTTAATCTGGGTTAATTGTCTTGTGAAAGTAGGTTAGAATGTAGATTAATTGCTTTGCTTGCCTTGCCCAAATAAAACCCACTTGAAGAAAATGCTACATCAAGTCTCCGTTGCCTAAGGATAGTTGAAGTGATGTCCCCTTGGTGGTGTCTAAGACAAAATTGGAAAACCCATAAGAAGGCACTAATCCTAAGTTTTTCCTACACGTGACTTTTTCTGCTCCCGACCTATGTTTCATTCATTTTCCAATGGTCCAGATCATGGCGCTTGGATCAACGGCCCACAGAGTATTACTTACCCCCCCTAGTGTTATGCTTTTAACCGGGGGGGGTCCGGAATCAGTAATAACGTATATGCTCATCTGGACGGCTTAGAGAGGAGCGCTTAAATCTATGGCCCTTATTGGATTCCAGACCCCCCTTTCCATTCTGCCTTTAATGGAGGGGGGGGTCCAGAATGGGTATTAAAGAACGCGCTCATATCTGTGGCCAGGAAGCAAATACATAGATCAATGGCTCATAATGTATTTCGGACCCCCCTTGGTGTTCTTCTTTTAACCACAGGGGGGGGTCCAGAATGAATATTCCTTACGGCGGGCCCCTTGTTACATGTGGCATTGTCCTATTGGTCCAGAAGTCCCATCCCCCACATGCTTCCTGACATCCCGTCGCCCCTAGACGTCATCCTCCACTGAGTCCACTTGCTCCACTTGCTCCTGTGGTCGTGTCACTTCTCATAACTTCTGTCAGTCCATGCTGTCAGTACCATAACCCCCTTCACTCATGAACAACCTCCTTTGGCGACTTTTACCTCCAATCACCAACCTCCACATCAGTCATTCGTATACTTTTGTCACCATCACCTGCCATATCACCCCAAGTGGTCTGTTGTCCATTAATAACTGGATAATATGCCCATTGTCATGCTGACCGTATCTCCTGCGCCAAACCGACCCCAATTTTGAATAAAACTATCGTTTTCCCTTTGCATTCGTTATTCATCCATCATGCCAGAAACCTCTTATTCCTCCGTTGCTTCTGCATCACCTTCACCTATAGTCCAGTTGACCCCACTAACGTATTTTTTATTTGCAGGTACAATAGCTGAAATGGTGTCAAAGTCCAGACAAGCGGAAGAAGAAGAAAATCCTTTTCTTCCTCCTCCTGTTGACCTGGATAAAATTCCCTTGGTCGATAAAGATCGATTGATAGTGGATACTATCTATAGTTTTGACTTTTTTGATCTGCAGTCATGGCTCTGGGAGGTGTTCCTGGACCAGAGTGACAAAATTGGACTCTGGGAGTCCAATTTGCCCCTGTATCTCTTTCCTCAGATTCATCACTTCCCCGAATTTGCCCTCAAATGCCAAGCCCATTACATCCTCGATCAGAAAGCCATCGTTTCTTCATCTGGGGACGTCCTCTTCTTCATCACCCCATTAGATATCGACCAGATGATGCAAATTACCCGTGCTGAATCTGCATCCCCATTCAATTTAGAAATCCTCACTGAGCTTTATCAAAAAATGACTTTCCTGTAGAGAGCTCAGATATTTGAGCTTTTTCTCCCCACTTTCGCTCCACTCCCTTCCACCAACCCCCCTTACCCTTCTTCCATGTTCTCCACCAAAGGAAATCAAATCATTTCTTCCCTGTGTGCCCTACTTGGTTACTATTCTGATCAATGGGTAGATGAGCCCATCCTAGGTTTTCTGTCCATTTTCTCAAACGATGAACTGCCTACCACGCAGTTCGACTACAGTACCTTCTTGGCCAATAATATCCATGAAAAATTTGTGAATTTCGCCACATAGGGTATGTTCAGATATTCCTCCATTCTGGCTTACATGTTCATGTACTTTCAAGCCGACAGGTTCAGTTTCTCCATGCAGAATATGGACGCCGACGGGAGGCCCCAGCCAGTCACAACGTGGATTTCTCTTCTGAAACATAACTCTGTGGAATACGACTTCAAAGCGTTCATTGGCCAGTTTTACCACCCTGTGGTAAGTATGTTGAGTGGCAGGCCTGAGCCACGAATAAATGAAGAGGTCCAGAGAATTCTACACCTCTCAGACAATGCAAAGACAGGAGACTGGTACTTGTATCAGAATCACTCTGAGATCCGAGTTTATGGGTGCAAATTGGCGCCTTACAAACTCCCTCAATATTTTTCGGTAAGAATTTTTTCATTGGAATATATTAGGCAAATAATGAATTCAAATGACATTCATTTTATTTCCCTGAAGAAAAAACAACAATTGAGAATCAAGGGGAAGATTGGTTCTTTCATCTGCAATAATCGAGGCACAGGGGAAGAAGTAGATAAAATGTTGAAGGAGATGAAGTTCCCTATGAGTTTCACCTGGCACTATGATCCATGCGGGATCATTTTGGAGATGAGGGTGAAAAATAATAATGTCCCTTATGCTCATGAGCCCAAGCCGAAGATCGAGAAGTTCGCAAATCAAACTGTATGGGAGCCCAACACTTTGATGGACCTGGAACAACCAGTTGATGTGGAAAAACAGGTGCCCTCGACAAGTGCGCCACCCACTACCACACTCAAGTTCCCAAGGAGAAGAGGCCCCGACAAGAATCATCTCCTCCTGTAACAGAAGTGTCATCAGAAGAGTTTAAGATGCACACCAAAAGGCCAAAGACAGCTTCAACGCCCGACGCAACAGTAGAACAATAAATCCCAGCTACCACAGTGACCACCACAGGAGTCAAGCCAGTCACTCTACCTTTCGGCTCGAGTCAGCATAAGGGAATAACAACAGCATTAAAAACCACATATTGTCCCTTAGATACTCCGCCGAGTAAGACTGGGCCCAAGTTGGGCATTTTTGAAAAATATGATTTGATCAAGAAGAAAAACCAGACTCTCACTAGCAGCACCTATGCCCAGTTTCAGAAGCAGTCGTCCACAGCTCAACATAGGCTTCTTTCAGCATTTGACACAGAAAAGGGTAGGGTGCATATGGCTTACCTCCAAGCACAAGTGTCGGATCCCAAGGTGATATCAGATTACAAAAGGGCCACCTTTGAGTTCCAGGCTAAGGATGTTCATCCAGCAGATTAGATGGATCTGCACAAACAAACTGGGGAGATGGTTTTCCACACTTTGGCCCATGCTTCAACTTCTGCATCAAAATTTCGGATAGCTTTGAACAATGCCCAGACCCAACTTAAGCTGGAGAAAATATCATCTTTCACGAAAGACAACAAAATCAAGACGTTGGAGGAACTGGTCCTCAAGATCGGTTATGACCCTGCGAACGTCAAGGCGGCCGAAGAGATGATTAAAAGTAAAAATGTTGACATCACATCCTTAAGAAAACAGCTAAATCTCCCTCCAACAGAGGACCCACAGGCAAAGGAGATAGTCGAAAAGGAAGGGGAAAAGGATGAGATGTTAAAATTACTCATGGAGCATAATGCTCAGCTAAAGGAGATGGAGGCTGAGATGGAAAGACTGCTAAAAGAGAAAGATCAGGAAAAGACAATGGAAGGCATCCCATTAAGTTATATCCCAATTGCAGGATTGAGCACAACAACAGTGATAGTTGTTCCATCTTCTGCATCAGTGCCACTACCAGAGGGAATAACAGACCTGGCCAAGTCTATGGAGAGAATGAACCTGCAAGAGTCAGAAATTAGCAGGCTTAAGAAAGAAGTGGAGAATCTCCAAGAGCTAAAGACTTCTTTCCAGATAAGTCTATCCAAAGAGAAACAGGTGAATGAGCAAATCAGGAAGGAGTTACAGCAGCTCCAGAAACAAACAATGGCAGGAAAGACTTTGGCTGAGGTCAAAGAGATTGTGTGGACAGATATTTCCAAGTCCATAAATGAAATTTGGCCAATGGTTCAAATCATGTTTGAACAAAATGAGTTTATCGAGAGGAGCAAGCAGGCTGTTGAGAAAATCAGAATGGAGCTGGGAGACATGCCAGCCCAAGTGAATGAAATCATAAGGTTCCTGAATTCCAAGACCAGGGAGGAACTAGAAGAATTAAAGATTGAGGACAGGACAGAAACTATACTTGAAGTCAAAAGGGTTCTAACCAAAAGGGGTCTCATG
>ML791256.1:253960-282389 GCA_009831015.1 Picea engelmannii
GCTCAATGAAATGGTGCTAATGTGTTATTGCCAAGGAGTGAGTCCTTAAAACAATCTAAGCAGCATAACATTACATGAAATTCCTTGAGAAAATGATGTTTCTTCATGGCTTTTTATAGCATATCATTGGGTGATTATGTAACCCCTTTGAAGTGTGAAAAGGGGCTCTTTAGGGATTCATTAGGTCTTTGACCAGCCTACCATGCGGATTCAGCTCAGATTTGAGGGTCAAATCGGCTTGGGAGCTGATCCATAAGTGGTTGGGAGGCCGACCAATTCAATAAATGCGTCGTTTATCAGGTGCGCGGGTTTTTGCGCTAACAGCCGCGCATCGTGCGCGCATGGTACGTTCTTGTTCCGTGCATGTGCGCACGCACCAGACTTCTATAAAGTGCCCTTCAATTTTTGGTTACTTTGTATAGTTTTTGACCTTTTTGCAATGTTGTGAAATTAATTCAGTGCCATGAATGACTTCATTACTGTTTGACGATGTTGAGTTCTTGTCGCCATGTGCGGACGAAATTTCAGTGATAACACTACTATTATATGCATCACCATTATTATTCCCTTAAGTGAAACTTCCACATACATCCTCACCATTCCTGATATGTATACAAGTGCATATGTCTTGTAAAGTGACTTTCATTGTTAATGATAACAATTATCCATTGGGAAAGGCTGACATTATTATGTTTGATATTGGCCTAGTTGATGTATCAAATTCTTATCTAAGAAGTTTCTTTCTAATTTTCTCTTAGAAGGTATTGATGAAACGCCTCCTATGGTGGAACACTCTGAGAAAACCTCAACAAAATTTCATGAGAATCCTAACATGAATAACTAGAGGGACCTTATAGTAATTATCTTATATGTTCTTTTATACATTGAATAGCTGATATTTGAGGTTGTTGTGGATGATGTCACCCTTGGGATAAATATAAATAAATAATTATCTTCCTAATAAATCTAAAACACTCATGTACCACCTACCCTCCTTAAAATCTAAAAGTTGTCAATGAACACTATACATTATTATAAATCTTGTGGACTAAATAAAAAGTAAGTATCAGGAAGTACAAGCAAACCCGTCGGGGTATTGAACAGGCATGATAGAAGTGGGGCTATGCTTGTATGGTACTAAGGTAAACTCATCAGGGTGTTGAACAGACCTACTGGCAGTGGGGGTATTTCGGGTAAAGAGAGATGAAAAAAACACAATTGCACACTTAGAAAAACCTTGGTTCACATTTTGAAGAAATTATCATTCAAATTGAAGCTAGGAGATGAACTTTATATATCCTTTATAGTGGCTTTAAGATCCTTCAAATACATTTTTTGGGGTTATATCTTTTTAAATAAGTAGGTTGTCATAGAAGTGGGACCCTTAGGATAATTCACTTACCTAAACAAGAAAATATTTATCTATATACTTGGAAGATAGACAAGTTAATCAAATTAAGAATGTATCATTTTGTATATTTCCTTTTCCCTATGGTATTGCAACCATAACTATGTAACTTTTATTCTAATGATGTAATATTTAGGTAAGAGATATATTGACTAAAACCATTTATGTACCAGTCTTGAAATTTTGAAGACCATTGTTGCATGAAGACATGCATTAGATTAGGCATGGGGGAATGTTGGGTCTCCCTTTTGACATCTATAGTAACCTCATTTTTTCCTTCCATATTGATCATTTTTCCTTGAACGTATGAGTAATCCATCTATTTTTCTCATTGTTATACTCTAACCACTTCTTGGTGTACATGAGGTAATGAACGTTTATCTATGGCATTTATGGTTTATTAATAGTTAGAAATGAATATTAAATTCTCTAAAATATCAAATTAATATATTGTAAATATATTATTAAGACAACACTCCAAGTCAACTAGTACTAGCGTTCCAAGTCATCCGGTACCTACACTAGAACATTCTAGGATCATCCGACACCAACATCCTACACACATCTGGTACTAGATTTTCAGCTTGATTTTCGAGCCGATGAGGGTGAATATTGAAATTTGGGAACATGGGTTTTCTCCAGAATGACATCGAAATGTGGACAGGTGGTCCATAATTCACCCAAACCGTACATGTGGGCCTCTATCTTAGGGGGAATGATTCAACCAAAAATCAACAAAAGTTCTAGATAGTAATTTTGCGCCTTGATTTCTGTGTGGATGGAAGAAGATCTTGCAAAACCACCAAATGGGCTTTTAGAAAACCCAACCAACTACAAAATATATAAATAGTTTCTCAAAATTCACAACGGATGGGGAGATATGGATGGATCTTTAGTGATAAATCTTCCATATTTCTGTTATGGCCAAATTTCTAAAACTGTAAAATTTGTAGTATAGATCCTAATGTGTGGGAATTCGGTTCTATCCCTTCCCATTGGATTTTTATATATAAATAAGACCTCATAGGTATGAGGAAAGAGATATATGTAATGATATACTGTTATGCTATCCTATTTACATTATGAACACACACTTTCTATAAATTCATTTGTTGAACATTAATATAAATCTAAGCTTGATGGTTTTGTGCGTTCTTTAGAATCCAACATTCTGTGAGTTCTCATCTTTCCAAACTGTATCAGCAAGGGCCCACCGATCCAATTGGTAATATTATTGTAAATTGATTAGTGTAGATTTGTATTTTGATACCTGTTATTTTGATTTCCTGTACCTATTATTTTAATTCTTGCACCTATTATTTTGATTCCTTGTCTAAGTTAAAATATGAATTTATAAAGTGTGTGTATTATGTTGGAATTGTATAATTGATTATGTCTTTATAAAAAAAAAGTAGTGAGTGAATTGTGAATGGGATTGTATTAGTGTAAGTTTGACAAGTGTGTGGTGCATCAAATCTTTTATTTAATGTGTAACGAGAAAGGTGTGAAGGGTAGTTTCTAAGGTTTAGAAGTTATTCTCCTTGCATATATGCAGTTGTAGCTTCTTTTGGAACTTGTTGTAATTTTAGTTTGCTAACACATGAGTGATCAAGATTTTATCTTTCAAATTACCTGATCTAGTATATGTAAGGCTTTATAAGGTTATGTAAAAATAGAGTTTAATATCTATAAATAGTTTAATCTCCACTATACTTATTAGTTAGAGTTAAGTTGCCTATTACCGGCACATATAGTGAAACAACTCTATTGATTATGAATCATGATTGATAAATTTATTTTGGTTATATATTATGCATATAATTGCACCAACATTTTAGCGTCGTTGCTAGGGAGTTAAAAACAATAATAGGTAATAGGTAGTGTTTGAAGTGTTTGAATGGTTTTGTATTGGTTTTAAGGATGACCTAAGGGTGGAGAGAAGAAGGTGAGACGTGAGGGAAGATCCCACAAATCCATTTTAATGGGGTTGCTCCAAATTTAGGTTGTCCTCTCCCTTTCATGCTGATGTTTTTATTTTAACACAAGTTTGTTTTTATTTATGAAAATTGATTTTTATTTATGATGAGATAACTTGTGCGAACAGATAACCTGGTGAAAAAAGGATCCCAGTAACACGAGGAGTTCAAAGTTTGATGTGTTTTTGAAAATAGTTTTAATTTATTAGTTTTAAAATTTATATCTTTAATGATAAATCATTTTTGGGGTGTTGTAAGAACCCTTGAGTACTAATCCATTTTGCAAGAGAGGATCTATCAACCAAAAAATGAAGGATGATTAAGAGTTTGTTGAGCAAACAAATAAATGGTACTTCAAGGAATTTCCCAAATTTTTATAAAAAATGGAGACCTACCTACATATTGAGTGGAGAAAATACTCATTGCAATCAAAGGCTTATCTAGATCCGAGGTGGACAAAGTCTGGGTTGAAGTTAGAGACTCATCTATATTTCAAGAAGGAAGAAAAGAGAAAGACACATATGAGCCACATCAAGTAGCAAATTTGGAAGTTTGTGAACAACATATATAGGAGATCCAAGAGTCATGAACCATATCTGAGGAGCAGCCACTTGATACAGAAATTGAAGAATTTTTGGCATGTTTTTCTCTAGATCCTTCGTGTATTCTAGGGTGTAATGACCAACTTTCCAAGGAACTACATGATCTAACATATAGAGAGAGCCAAGATAGAAAATATTACATTGAATCTTGGTTCCAAGCTATCGTCAGGCCACAAAACCCTTCCATATTCTTGGCATCATCTCCATAAGAGAAGTTGGCCTCTCATTTCTAGGTAGCCATTGAGGTATATTTTCCATATCTGGATACGAATCTGCTTATAAATTTGTTTCACACATGGATGCACTGGAAATTTTCCTATACTTGAAGAATGACTCACTCTTTCTCAATTAGAGTAGGATATTAAATAAATAAATAATTGTTGCATATCATTGAAATGCAACATCTCTTTCATATTTTTCATAAATGGGAATGCCAATAGTTGACAAAACAATCAATTTAAGATATTTGTTTCTCTAGTAGATTTTTTTTTTAAAGTTATGACAATTTTGTTTGGAATCTTATGAGAAGGTAATCTCTTCAATAAATATCATTTGCATGTGTACATGATACTGGAAGGGTATTTTCAAAAGCGAAGAAGGCATCCTTGTCAACATGATCAGTGGTCTATTTTGGGTCCAAAAGAGGAACTCTCTATTTTCAACAGTAGAAGATTGTCTAGATAAGAATTATTCCTTCACTATAGAATTTGGCATCCAACTATCAACCCTAGTTCCATTTAGTTATCATTTCCACTGCAATTTAAAACTTCCTGTACTAGCATGTTATTTTTAGTTTTCAAGTGTAATACTTCAACAAGATTAACAAAATTCACAAATATCTTCTCTTGAAATCATTAGTAGATTTATAAATTTGGATATACAATCAAGTAACTGTAACATATTTTGTATAATAGGTTATTATGGTACCTATCAACAAATTTAGCACGTACAGTATGATCCGGTACCGGTACTGTTGAGCAGTGATTTCCATCATATTATATAGCTTGGGGATTTGAGTATTCTAGCCACAATATGAGACCTATAACTTATAGTTTCAATATCATAAACATAACATACTTTAACATTTATATCTGGTACTGCAGCATGACCAGTTCATTATCTGGTACTAGTATTAAAGTACTATGATCAATTTCCTGTACTTGACACTATCATTATTTGTGAAAGATCACTTCAGGTAATTGGAGGTATGAGATGATTTATCATATTCTTTCTATTAAAAACAATTTAAATCAGGTGTTGAATTGTTTTTACTCTTATGTACACTTCCCATTCTAAATCATCATACCTATTATTATATGCATCACCATTATTATTCCCTTAAGTGAAACTTCCAGATCCATCTTCATCTTGCCTGATATGTATACAAGTGCATATGTCTTGTAAATTGAATTTGATTGTTAATAATCAAGATTCTCTCCATTGGGAAAGGTTGACATCATTATGTTTGATATTGGCCTAGTTGATTTAACAAATTCTTTTCCAAGAATTTTCTTTCTAAGTTTTTCTTAGAAGGTATTGATGAAAATCCTCCTATGGTGGAACACTCCAAGAAAACCTCAATAAAATTTCATGAGAACCCTAACATGAATAACTAGAGGGACCTTTTAGTCATTATCCAGGATGCTCTTTTATACATTGAATAGCTAAGATTTGAGGTTGTTGTGGATGATGTCACCCTTGGGCTAAATAAAAATAATTAATTATGTTCCTATAAAATCTAAAAAACTCTAGTAACACCTCCCTTCCTTAAACTCTAAAATATGTCAATGAAAAATATATATTATTATAAATCTTGTTGAGTAAATAAAAAGGAAGTAGTAGGAAGTACAAGGAAACCCATTGGGGTATTGAACAAGCCCGTTGGCAACGAGGCTATGCGTGTATGGTACTAAGGTAAACTTGTCAGGGTACTAAACATTTTTGTTGGTAGTAGGGCTATGTCAGGTAAAGAGAGATGAAAAACACACATTGGCACACTTAGAAAAACCCTGGGTCACATTCTGAGGCGATTATCATTCGAATTGAAGCTAGGAGATGAAATTTGTATCTTCTGTATAATGGTCTAAAGATCCTTCAAGTACTTTTTTTGGGGTTCTATCTTTTGAAATAAGTAGGTTGTCATGGAAGTGGGACCCTTAGGATAGGTAATTCACTTGCCTAAACATGAAAAGATTTATATATATACTTGGAATATAGACAAGTTAATCAACTTAAGAATGTATCATTTTGTATATTTTATTTTCCTATGGTATTTCAACCATAACTATGTCACTTTTATTCTAATGAGGTAATAAAGGTAAGATATATATTGACTAAAACCATTTATGTACCTGTCTTGAAATTTTTAAGACCATTGATGCATGAGGACATCCAATAGATTGGGCACGGGGGAATGTTGGGTCTCCCTTTTGACATCTACAATCACCTCATTTTTTCCTTCCATATTTATCATTTTTTCCTTGAAAGTATGAGTAATCCATCTATTTTTCTCATTGTTATATTCCTTTAACCACTTCTTGTTGTACCTGAGGTAATGAATGTTTAGTTATGGTTTTTATGGTTTATTAATACTTAGAAATGAATATTAAATTCTATAAACTCTCTAATTAATCTATTGTAAATATATTATTAATAAAATGCTCCAATTCATATGGTACCATCTTTCCAAGTCATTTGGTACCTGCACCAGAACATTTTAGGATCATCCGGTACCAGCATCCTACAAGCATCTGGTACCCAATTTTCGGCTTGATTTCCAAGAAGATGAGGGTGAATTTTGAAATTTGGGAACATGGGTTTTCTCCATAATAATTTTGACATGTGGAATCATGAGTCATAAGTCACCCAAATTTCACATTTGGGTCTCTCGCTTAGGGGGAACGATTCATCCAAAAATTAAAAACAATTCTAGATAGTGATTTTGCACCTTGATTTACGTGCGGATGAAAAAATATCTTGCAGAAGCACTTAATGGTTTTTAGAAAACCCAGCCAGCTACAAAACCCATAAATAGTTTCTCAAAATTCACAATGGATAGGGAGATATGGATGGATATTTAGTGTTAAATTTTCTAAATTTTTGTTATTCCCAAATTTCTAAAACTGTAAAATTTGTTGGACAAATCCTAATGTGTGGGAATTCATTTCTATCCATTCCCATTGGATTTTTATCTATAAATAACACCTCATAGGTCTGAGTGAAGAGAGAGATATAATGATATACTATTATGATGTCTGATTTACATTATGAACACAGACTTTCTGTAAATTCATTTGTTGAATATTAATATAAATCTGACCTTGATGGTCTTGTGCATTCTTTAGAATCCAACATTCTATGAGTTCTTATCTTTCCCACTGGTATTAGAAAGGGCCCACCAATCCAATTGGTAATCTCATTGTAAATTGATTAGTGTAGATTTGTATTATGGTACATGTTATTTTGATTTCATGTACCTATTATTTTAATTCATGTACCTATTATTTTGATTTCCTGTCTGAGTTAAAATATTAATTTATAAAGTGTGTGTATTATGTTGGAATTGTATAATGGATTAGATATTTATAAATAAAAAGGAGTGAGTGAATTGTGAATGGGATTGTGTTAGTGTGAGTTTGACAAGTATGTGGTGCACTAGATATTTTATTTAATGTGTAACAGGAAATGTGTGAAGGGTATCTACTAAGGTTTAGAAGTTATTCTCCTTTCATTTCTGTAGTTGTAGCTTCTTTCATAACTTGTTGTAATTTCAGTGTGCTAGCACATGAGTAATCACGATTTCATATTTCAAATTACTTGAGCCAGTAAATGGAAGGCTTGATAAGGTTATGCTTCTTGTGTAAAAAAAAATTTAAAGATCTAGAAATAGTTTAATATCCACTATACTTATTAGTTAGATTTAAGTTTCTTATCACGAACACATATAGTGCAACCATGGATGATTTTAAGGATGGAAATTTAATTTAAAATGTAGAAACCTTGGCGAATCTTACTAATCCTTCATATGCCAACTATAAATGTCTGGCGATATTTTTGTAAAAATATTCAAATTTATAAGGATTTAATATAGTTTTTATAAAATTTTGGCGATTTTTAAGGTAAAATAATTCTAACCTATATAATTTGGGCGAATCATTTTTAAAATAACGAATCTTGTTTTTGGAAAAACCATGGAAAATTAGCCCCTGAGCGAAATTTAGCCCCTAAAATCATCCTTGAGTGCAACAACTCTGTTGATTACAAATCCTAGCTGATAAATTTATGTTGGTTATATATTATGCATATAATTGCACCAGCAGGATGAAAGAAGAGAAAATGTATTATGTTCCTATTTTGACATCAAGTATAATAAAGGGCATAAATATGATGATGAGAAGTGATCTTACACATATTATCAATAGGAAAAATAAACTGAATGAGACCTTTCCCAATATCCAAATCTAGAAGAGGCTACACCTACCATATGTTTTCATGATTTGGCCAGCATTATCACTCCCCAAACTCTCAGTATGAAAGGATATATTAAGAAAAAATGTAACATTGTTAATTGAATTTGGTAGTATCCATAATTTCATTAACCCAAATTGGCCAAACTTATCAATTGTTTTATATATCTAGGATTGGCGTTTCAAGTAATGATTGAAAATGGAGGTACCATAAATTGTTGAGGGAATGGGAATAATATCAATCTTGATATGAGATATTATTGAAAAACCCAATGATTTCATTCCAAAAGGGTAGCAATAATGTGGTCTTAAGGATCCAATGGTTAAAACCATTGAGAATAATGCTTATGAGTTTTCAAGAACTTTTCATGAGATTTTTCTTGGAATGAAAGGAAATTGAAATTAGAGTTATCGAAGTAAAACCATTTAAAGTGATAGCCTCCAACAACATGATAAACCATCTAAAAAAGATGCACCTAAGAGCAATTTTCTAATTGTTTTGATTGAATGTTTGTTCAACAAAATAGGTATTCCCACACATGATGAACACATTTAGTAACCACTCACACAACCACATCAAATATCAACATCTCGATGTTTTTATGTGGTCAAAACAATTGAAGAGGGAAACAATCCATGGCCCCAACCAACATGGCCTCCTGAGGAAATATATTAATGCAGAATTAAAATATTTTACAAGAGAGTTTCTCAAAATATATTATCAGGAAATGGCCCTCCATGTTGTTTAAATAGAGATCATGGACCAATAAGGTGTCAAGCCACATATCAATGTATCCATTATGATTGAGGATAATATGAGCCATCAGATCACTCTATGTTTATAACATATCATGACCATCATATATATAATTACAAATGCATACTAAAGAAACACACTTTTACCTAAAGATACATTAGAACAAGTTTATCTTAAGTAAGTCCTAAGTGTCTAAATATCCTAGCATCCCCCCTTAAGAATAATTTAGGATAGGATTGAAGGATTTACAAAGGTGACACAATAGGATAAGGAAGGAGGAACTAGTGTCTATCCCCCCTTAATGAGAAATTCCTAAAATCCTAACATAGATTGAAGTTTGGGAAACTTCTCTTCTATAAGAGACTTTGTGAAAATGTCTACAACTTTATATTTTGTAGGGAAAACGACCACTTCAATAACTCGATCATGAATGTGATTTTTGATGAAGTTCATGTGTATCTCAATGTGTTTGTTGTGATTATGTATAACTATATATTTGGAAACCTTGATGCCACTTTGATTTTAGCACTAGAGGGTTGTTGGATGTTGCTTCTAGAATCCAAACTCTAAAAATATTTTTTGAAGCCACAAGCATTCTTGATTTGAATTAACCATATCTTGGTACTGTGGTTCCAATGAAGAAAGAGAAATAGCATGTTTTATAATACAATCCCAAGTGACAGTTCCAAAACCAAGGATAAAAACATAACCTACAATAAACTTTCGATCATTATGGTCATCATCCCAATCTGAATCAGTCAAACCAACTAGAAAAAGAGTCCCCCTAGAGTATAATGTATCCTAAACTCAATTGTACCCCAGATATACAAAAGTATCCTTTTAATTTATTTATAATGTCTTTGATGGGGTATTTTCATATACCAATAAAAAATACCAAAAGTAAAGGAAACATTAGGATGGGTATGAGTCAAATATAAAAGGCTACCAACTAACTAATGGTACAAAGTGGCAACAAGTTTCACTCCAAAATAGAAGGGAGAAGGGGTTAGTTTATCATATTCCATGTGAAAGAGGATAATAAGGTCACATTCATACTTATACAGGGGAAGGAAAATACCTTTCTTAGTTTTCAAAAATTGGAGGCCAAGGAAATAATACAAATATCCTAAGTTTGTCATTTCAAATTTCTTTTTAAGGATAGATTTTACATATGTTAAAAGTTTAGGGACACTACCAATGAGGATAAGGTCATCAACATAAATAAATATTATGATGATATGGATTCCTAATTTCTTAGTATATACATTAGGGTTAGAATGAAATCTAGAAAAGACAATATCCAAAAGAAAGTTGTCCATTTTGGCATACCAAGCTCAAGGATCTTGCTTAATACCATGAAGATATTTCTTAGGGTGAAAAACAAGGATGGACTCATTCTGGACATATGCAGGAGGTTGTACCATGTATATTTATGCATACAAATTATCCCCATGCAAAAAGGAATATTTAACATCCATTTGATGGACCTCCCATCTATGTGAGGTAGCAAGGGATAGAACGAGGTGGATGGAATTCATATTGGCTATGAGGGAAAAGGTTTCATTGTAGTCAATTCCTTCCACCTGAGATAATCCATTGGAAACTAACTGAGCCTTGTGTCTTTCAACACTTCCATATGATGCATACTTAGTTCTATACACCTATTTACATATGAAAATTTTTCTTCCTTTTGGAAGAGGTACAAAATCCCAATTACCGTTCACCATTAAGGAATGATATTATTCATTCATTGTTGTTTCCCAATATGGATGGTTAGAAGATTTTGCAAATTTTTTTTTCTAATGAGTCTTGGAAACTTGATCCAAAAGAGAAGAGGCTCACTAGAAATATGAAAGTGTCCAACTGATCTAAAGGATCACTAGGAAAATAACCAATTTCATATTGTGTTGAATTCCCATATGGGAAGTGGTTGTGTTCGTGTAGGTTCATGTTCAATGGATTCATATGGAGGAAGTTGAGCAGGAAGAGGTGTATTTTCATCCTCATTGTCATCATGTGAAGAATAATAAAATAGAATAGGAATAGAAAATGACACAAATGCCAAAGATAGCTTGTAGGCCAAAGAAGGCACAAATGAAAAATTAGGCTCACAAGCCAAGAGATTTTCATAAAATTTAACATCTATTCTAATAATAATTTTATTAGAATGATGTTGAAGAAGTCAGTAGCCTTTGACATATTCAGAATATCCAACTAAAATTCACTTCTCACTTTTAGGTTATAATGATTTCATTTTCTTATTTAGAATGTGAGCCCATGTTATACTACCAAATACACCCAAATGGCTTAGATTTGGATTAATTTTAGCCCATGCTTCTTTTGGTGTTATATTTTTTAAATACTTTATGGGAGTGTGATTCACTATGTGATTTTCATAGTTTATGGCTTATGCCCAATAATGAAGACTTAATCCTTTAGATTGTATCATACAATTAGTCATTTCCTTTAATGTGTGATTCTTTCTCTTAGAAAAAACACTTTTTTGTGTTGTATATAGAACATTATATTTCATTTGAAATTCCTATGCACCACAAAAACTTGTAAATTCATTTTTCACATATTTGTCTCCATTATCAGTTCTTAACCTTTGAATTTGATGTCTAATTATTTTTCTACAATGGCCTTATAGGCCAAAAAAATCTCAAAAAATTAACTCTTAAGTTTTAAAAAGTAAACCCAAGTGCATATGGAGAATTCATCAATGAAAGTTAAGAAGAACTTGCAACTAGAGAAAGAAGGAGAATAAAGAGGATTGTTACCCCCCCATGCCTAGGGTTAACTGGAGGAGATCATGTCTCAAGGACTACAATGGAAAACATTATCTACACCATGATGATGATGATGAACATGTCGATATATGGAAGCCCAAGATCCCCCCTCATTTTCCTCCCAACATAGATCAACCAAGACTCATCACATTCAAGAAACCCAACATATGGGAGATGGTAAGATATTTTCACCATGAGATATGCTAGTCCTTCTTTCATGAAAAGTGTTGTTGTTAATTTGTATTGCATGTGGATGAGGATATTTGGTTGAAGTTGGATAATGGATCACTGGTTTGGGAAATTGTGTCAGTTTTCTTGTTTCACCTTGGTGTTCAGATTTTGTGGCCTAGTCCCATGATGTCAACACCTAGGGAAAAGGAGTAATATTGGGGGGCCCTCCCAAGGGTAACGTTTTTCTTTGGGGCATAATTAACACCTTCCATATTGAACCCTTTCACATATTCTAAACTTTGACTTTGGTCCATTCTCTCATGAAAAGAGGGGATTAATTCCCATAGCTTGTTTCACAGCTACTATAAAAGAATAAGAAAATTATGCTAGAAAATAAAGTGAAAATAACAAAGAAGGACCACCGAAAACTGGTCCAACTTGAGCTCTACACGTTTAGTTCTCACCCCAATCCCAAAGAAAAAGCGATGCTAAATATTGAAACCTTTTAAAGTGGACTATAAAATATAATATAAGAAGCAAGGATTGGAAAGTTGTCTGATAAAGGGGTTTGGAAAAAGTTGGCACACAAATATTAGGTAACTCAAGAGAAAGCACACCCTCCATAAAGGAAATCATAGAGATGGATTAACACCATAAGACATGAAGGAATCCATAAAACATATCACTTTCACACTTACTCTTAGTGGGTTTTCAATTTCCCTTTTCACTCTCAGGAACTATTCCTCTACATATGTTATTTTATTTCCTATCTAGGTGGCATGCCTAATAGGTTTGGATGAATATCCTCCCATACTTAAACTTGGTAACTCACATGGGGTCCTCTCTGGTGTGATACTGGAAGGGGATACTGAGGTGAATTATCTTACATGGCTTATATATTAAGATGCAACTTACTTTGTATGATTTAAGGACTAATGTTTCTTATGAAATTTGGCTAACCATGTTTTATACTTTGGCTTGTTTTGGATGCCCTTGACATGGTTCTTGAGGGATGTCCTAGGATTGTACCCAGGTTGTTCTTTTATTGTAGGATCTTGGCACATGTGATGGATAGTAGTGGGTCATCTAGTGATTCAACACCCTCATACATTGGCTTTCACATTCACAAGACCTTGGATGATGAACAGATGGGATTGGTTTGACCTGTTATGGTCATTATGCCACACTTATGGAATAGAATCCCCAAAGGATGGGTAGAGTACCTTGAGGATTTTGTGCATAGAGGATGGAGGAAATTATAGTAGTAGGTGTTTATAAATCACTTGGATATGAAGTTGCATCCCTCTCATCATTGGGAATTTCCTCTAGAGGCCATTGACATCACCCCTCTAACCTTGATGTCATATTTTGTCTAGGGTTTTGATGGATGGATGGGTACCAGAGACGATTTCCATGGATTTCGGTGATAAGACACCTCACTTCACACTCTTTCACCCTCAAAGGATTCCACTTGGCCTTTGGAGGCACAATGTTTTTCTGAGGCATGACATCACCCTTCTAGCCTTGACGTCATATTTTGGCTAGGGTTTTTATGGATGTATGGGTACCAGAAATGATTGACATGGATTTGGGTGATAAGACACATCACTTCACACTCTTTCACCCTTGGAGGATTCCACTTGGCCCTTTAGAGCTCCAACATTTTCCTTTGGAGGCATGACATCACCCTCTCCTAGCATGATGTCACCCTTCTAGTACTTGATGTCACCCTTTTTATGGTTTTATTATTTGTTTTTGTATTTTGGCATATTATTAGAGGAAAATTAAGGGGTCATCCCCACTTACTTTATGTTGTTGAAAAATTATGTGGAAAAATTGTATTATGGTGGCCTCATATAAAACTTCCACCCTCACATTTAATTTTATCATCATAAATTCTCATCATTTGTGACAGAAATTCTAAAATTTTCACCTTCTAATAGTTACTAGCTCTTCTTCTCTCATGTGTTATGGTTAGAAAGTCAACTTGTGGTTGGTTTTGCTGATTTTGGATGGAAATTTTTGCAAATTATTTTGATGATATTAATGTTTCATGGTAAATTTGTTATTTTATGCTAGATGTCTTTCTTGGTGAAAACCTAAGAGAGGAACATAAGTGTTTCCTCCTCTCACTGGGTGATTTTTGTCCAACATTTTTGAAAGAGTCCTCGCTAGGGATAGAACACTAAATACCTTATGTGCTATAACTTTAGGATTTTATCCCTAGAATTTTGATCTTGACCTAGTTGAAGCTACAAGAAGGGAGAAAAGGTTTTTAGGGCTCAAATGTTATTTCATCCTTGAAATCCTTCTCCTTGAGATTCAAATACTAAGGCCCAATTGTGCTTTCACCTTAGGGTTTGAATCCTACCTCTTTGTTGAAACTATATAAAGTTTCAAGCTTAGCTTCATTTCTTGTTATAAGACTACATAACCCTCAAAAGGAACTAATTTTAAACCACTATCATGGTGAATTGTTTGACAAACTCATCCTCTCAACTCTCTTAAGTAGTATTCTAACCTAACCAACACTAATATTGGAAAACTAATTGGATAATTTATTGTTGTTAAAAAATTTTGCTACAACCATCTGATAACACTTTAATTTGTTGTATATACTTGTGTATTGGTGGCTTAACTTGTTCAGAAAATTCCTTAAACAATTGGATATTATTATAGTGGATGCATGATAAGTTTTCATGGTTAATTGTTGCATTTTTTAACACTAATAGTTGTTGCTGTTATAAATCATTTATCGTTGTTGTATCATTTATTACTACTACAAATTATAATAGCCATTGTGACCTATCTTGTCTATTTTCTTAAAGAGGTATTAATTTCATGTTTGGACTTGGAAATAATCATATATATGTTGTAAAGTGTTATTTTTCTAGGTAGGTACTCAAACAACTTCATACCTTTTCTACTAACTTGACCTAGACCAATATTTCGTTGATCAAGACAGGGGGCAGTAGGCTTGGCTATTATAATTTCTACTTTGATCCCATGAGGCCATCAGGGAAGCCTCCCTTATGGTGGACCTCTTCCATCACTAAAACGATGGAAGATATTACTAAGGTGATAGTGGTAGGACCTTCCATAGTTACGCAATATTTTGGGTCTTGTGTTGGGATTTGCATAATTACAAATCCTGTGATAACATTTTGGCACCATTATCGAGGAGGATAGATTCATTATCCTCAATGGAATACCTTTGGTAAAATTTCTCACAAATCCCTTATCTTACAAGTTTACCTAGTGACTCAACTGAGGGTTATTCCCTCATATTCCTTTGTTGATATAAGGGTGATCATCTGATTACTCCACAAAGTTCAAAAAGGTACATTAACCATCCTAAGGCCTACAATAGAAGGGTTCCTTGAAACTTGCCTATAGTAAAATGCTTGTTTGGAGGAAAGCTTGATTTACCTACAATGGCTCAAAAGAAATGGGCATCCAATATTTTCAATCCTTTAGAGAGGTTTTCCACCCAAGATACCTTAGGTAGAAGCCTCCTAAATATGAGAAATGGATTCCCAATTTTTCTGGTAGTGATGTGACCACTAATGAAGATAATATGAGTAACTTTTGGGCCTTCTTCAATCTTAATCTCGTGAGTGATGATGTTGAATATTTAGTGATGAAAAATTTCTCATACAATTTTATCAATGATTCTAGAAGGTTGTACAATGGTCTCCCTACCAAAAGTATTGATACTATGTATTACCTTGAGGAAACATTCCTTAAAATATGGAGTACCAAAGAGGACCTCGACTTGTTGTTGATGCGAATTACTGAAATAAAGAAGTTGGAAAATGAAAATGTGAAGGAATTTGATGTTAATTTTGAGAAGTTGCTTCAAGATATCCCTAACAATCATCACCTTGTGTTACACACCAAATTCCCACACTACTAAGTGTCACACTTATGTATCACATTCTACTAAGTATCACACTTATGTATCACTTATGCATGACTTATGTATCACATTCTATTATGTGTCGTAATTGTCATATGCACCTTATCAAGTGTCGTATGCACCATATTAAGTGTAGCATGCACTTTATCAAGTTTCGTATGCACCTTACTAAGTGTCGCATGCACTTTATTAAATGTCATATGCGCTTTATTAAGTTTCACAAATTAATTACCATGTGAGAGTAGTTTTCATGTTCCCTAGACACATTGAAAGAAAAAAATATCATTTGAAGGTCAAAATAACATATTTTCCCTTAAGGTTTTTCCCTTATTTGAGGATCATCACCCCCTTTCCCATACATAAGGAGTGATAAAATATGGAATATCACTCCCCTATATTGTCTTATGGAGTGATAGTCGCTCCATACTTAGTGTTAATGGAGCGATAAAGAGGTTGCAACCATTCCACATTTTTCTAAGGGTAATATTTGGGGAGCTCTGAGTTTGTTTAGGTCAAGGATTTGATCCATGTTTCTTTGCTCCATCTTAGGCACCAAATCCCAACCATATGAGATAAATCCTCAACTATTTTCCAAGGATATATCAAAGTTGTTATGCCTCAAACCACTATATAATGAAGGTAATTATTGAGTGAAAGGGGAGAGAATTGAACAACATCATACTTATGATTGTGTGAGATACAAGGGGCTGGAACAGAGAGCTTGGAGGAGGTTATTGCAACATCATGGTACATATTGTAAGTTCTTTCCTTTTTTTGTCTTTCCATTAATAAATAACTTGGCCTATTCCTTTCATATTTATGCATTTAAGTGTTTACATGTCTATTATTGTGAAAATCATCGTAGATAGATCTATATTTACTTAACATTATAGTTTGGAAAAAAGGGATCTCATATTTTTCTTTTGTAGGTCTTCTCTTACACCTAGGAACTTGGATATCAAGGTCAAAAGGTTGGACCAACAAAGACAACCATCATAAAAAGGTGTACCATCCATTTATCTCTTTTATCCTACTTGTTGAAATAGATCTAAAGGGAAAGTAGTTACCATTTGTTTTCCTTTTTTCTTGGATCAAAGAAGGGGTCTTGATCCAAGGGGGGTTTCACTTGTCCTTAGGGGGGACTTTACCATAAAAAAAAATTGGTGAATCCACTAGGGATCGACTATTCTCTTTAGTCTTTCCTTGGTTTTTTTTGTATCCTTTTGAGTCTTTCTTGATCTATGATTTTGATGCTTCTTATTTTATATCTCCCTTTCCCACATCATAATTGGGAATATATTTGAGCCAAACACCTAATCCATTCAAAGATGGAAAATTTTTGTGTTTTTCCTCCACTTTTAGGACTTCATCCCTCCCTCATAATGGCACACAGAGTGATAATGTCATGATCATCACTCCCAAATAGTGGTCTAGGGAGTGATAATACCCTTTTTATCACCCCATGGACATGGTAACATGGGAGATAGTCCATCATTTGAGTGAATTTTGAGCCTTTTTTTCCTCTATTTTATCGGTTTGTTTCCTCATATCTTTGCATTAGAGTCTTCTAAAATTGATTTTGGCTTTGCTTGATTGAAGTTGAGTAATTATCAGCCTTTCTTGTCTCCTTTGAGTTTTCAAATCCATCAAATTGTGAAATGTGCATGAATTCCTTTGTCTAACAAGATCCTTTGGCCAAAGTCTGTCTTACTCGTAGTTTTAGCCTCATCATGAAGTTTTTCAAACTTCTATTATTTTGATTTCAATACTTTCTAAGTGTTTCACTTGATTTATTTTGAATTATTCCTCGTTGATTTGGGATTGCAAGTGTTTCTTTGAGCATTGTTTTTTATCTTCTTATGGTATTATTTGGAAAGATTTTGATCCTTTGAGTGTTTGAAGCTCTATGGTATTATTTCAACTTGGCATTAATCCTTGATTCTTTCCACTCAATTTACAAGGTTACAAGAATTGTTATTCTCTAATTTCCATATGTGTTCTTGTTTGAACATGTGTTAGAGGCATCCTAACATTTTGATTCTTTCATCTCTTGATTAAGTGCATGTTGTTTTTGGATTTTTTTCTTCATAATCCTTTACCTCGAAATTGAAATATTTCATTGAAAGTAAGAAAGAAGAAAACATTTCATTTGAAATTATTTCATTGCATTTAATAAAAAATAATAATTCTTACATTCTAGTTATTAGCTGGAGCATTTTTGAGATTGCATTTTAAAGAAAAGTAAATTTCATTTAAAACAAAAATTCCCCCTCATGGTTGAGGGGGGAGGGGGTAGGAATCATGTATCCTACAATTTATTTCACTCATATACAAAATACATTTTATATTCAAAGAGCATTGCATGTTTATTACATTGAATGTTACACTTATTTCTTTTCTTGGAACCTCTTACACTGTTCTGTAGATAGGCTTCATTGAAACAAAAGATTGCATTTCTTTCATTTTTTCTTTTGAAGTCTTATTGGATTCAGAGTGATCACATCATAAGTTTCACTTGAATATACCCTTTTGAGTAAAAAAACCATACAAGGAACAAGATACCTAATCTAAAATCAACTAGACTTTTTCTTTATTAGAAAAAAATCACAAGTCTAGGTTGTAGGGCCTTGGTTGTAGCGTGGAGAGTAAATTCTCCAAGGACATTGAATTAAGACTGTAGAACACTAAAGAGAGACAAAATCCAATTTTCATATAGGAATATAAGAGAACCCATTTAACATAGGATCTAAACATGAGATCGCGTGTAGAAGAGCAGTGGAGATTACCCCTCCAAATCTTGACCAATCGTAGTGGAAAAATCATATATTGGGGGTTTTTATTGAGTGTTATTGGTTCATTTGGTCTCATTTCTTAGTGAATATCAAATCCATTTGAGGTCCTCAGGAGTATTACAAGTCCACTTGTCTTCAATCCTCTTAAAGATATTTGGACTTTGTTATCCTACCCATACGTTTAGCCCCAACTGTCAATTGTGCCCCCTGAAGGTCGACTGCAAGTTGGTAACCCTAGTAACCTTTCCTAGGTATATACAAAAGTGATGTGGTGGTTTTCCCATGGTATCTGGGAAAGATTTCATATCATACTTTTATTACCCTTGGAGGGTGACCCTATGAATCAAGGGTTTCTTGATCCGAGAATGGATGTTACGTGGAGGTCGGGGTAACTCTTTTTCATATATTCATTGACAACCTCATTTCCCATCTCTAGAAGATACTTACTTCATTTTTTCCCTATTACAAGGGAGTTTTTTTATTGATATTATCATATGGGGACTTTGTTAGTGTGTTCTCTTTGATTTAGTTTCCTTATATTGAGTCTATGTCTATGGAAACATTTCCTAGGACTACCAACCAAGGAAGCCCTTTTCATGAGGATCCTTTTGTTTTTCCTTGTTTTGGAAACGTTGGTCCTCCCTATATTGCTACATTGAGTCTTCTTGGATTCACCATAGGATTATCGGTATGGTTGTTTTCCACTCCGGTGATCCCAAATGCTCATGGTGCTTCGAATGAAATTCCTCCACCCCAAGAATATCAACCTTATGTTGACCCTTTTCCTTCTTTTCCTTTTGTGTCTTCTTCTATTTCTTCTTCTTCACCTGGTGAAAGTATTAATTCTAGTACCAGGAGGCTCAAAAGAATAAAAGGAATAACAAGAAGAATAAAAATAAGAAAGGGGGAAATAAACCAACCACTAATAATCATGATGGGAATGTTGATGATATTTACAAGTATACCAACACATGTCCCAAGCCCAAATTCCCTTAAGGGTGACCACCTTCTTAAGGATTTCCCTGGTATTCCAAAGGTTTTATATGTGTGGTCTCATGGTTCTCAACAACCCATGCTTCTAGCCACTGTAGGTCGTGTTGGTGACAACCCATCGACTAGTAATCATTAGGTTGGGGGAAAAAAGGGTGAAGTCAATATTCCTTACTGGTTATGTAGAGAAATGCATCACACTTACCTTTTCCATCATATGGATGAAGCTTCACAATTGTTGGAAGACATTTCTACTTCCCAGCAACAACCTCCAGTTGCTTCCCATGAACCTTCTTCCAACCAACCATTGGTTGATGAAGTGGTCGGTCCAATTCCATCCTCGGTTGATATCGCTCTCCCATTGGAGAGTGAGTTGATAAAGTGGTCAGTCCAATACAATCCTCAATCGATCCCACTCTTCCCTTGGAGAGTGAAGTGGATACCACTCAGGTCTTTCTTGTCACTTCAGATTCCTCCCGACAATGAGGAATTTCACTCGTTTCAATAGAACCCCCTCCAAATACTAAGGTCATTCCATTTGATTGGAATAGTAAGATACAGCCTCACCTTCCTTCCTACCCACCTTTCCAAATTATCGTGCAGGTTTCTAATAAGATCATGGTACATAACACTATTGTTAACGAAGGAGATTTTGTTAACATTCTATCCTCAACTTCTTGGAAAGATATGTGTTCCCCTCATATTGTGTCAGCCATGACCCATCATCTATGGGATTTTAATAGAATATCTAGCGAACCTTTAGGGATCCTTCCTAAGATACCCATCACCTTAGGAGGAAAAACTATATGTATTGATGTTATGATAGTCCATGGCCCCTTATACTTTAATTTGATTCTTGGGAGGGACTGTTTTTACGTTATGAAAGTGGTTGTGTCCACACCCTTTTGAGGGATGCATTTGCCTCATAATGGAAAAATTGTGACCATTGACCAACTTTCATTCATTGGACCTGATATGAATGCCAAACACCCAACTCCCCTGAATTTTCCTTATATGTAAGTGGTATCCCAACCACCACAGGTTAATTATGTGGCATCATGTCCCATGCATTCAAATCTAAATGAGAAGGAGCCTCTCTTTGTATTCTCTCCTTCTTTGGACTTAGATGTGGTAGTTGACATGGTAACTCCCTCACTAGGGACATTGGAGAATGGTCTCCCCCCTATTGATCAGAGTGAGTCTCTTGACATGTATTCCTTCCAAATCATTATTCTTTCATCTGATGAAGACTTCCTGGAAGCCATGGTCAAGGTTTATGAGCATATTTATTTTCCTGTGTCAATCTCATTAAAAAATGAAACAAATGACTATGAGCATAGTTTTTTCCCTGTGTCAAGCTCATTAAAAAATGAAACAAACCCCCCTCCAATTAAGTCAAGTATTTCACTAAATCTCATATCTAACCCTTCATTTCGTATGCATGTGTAAGATGATCATCTTTTTTCCTCCCTCTCTAGTGAACCTATTCCTATTAGTATCCAAGAGTCATTTTGGGTGTATAAGAAGAATTGAAGGACAAAACAAAACTTGGGGGGCATGTCTCTAGCCTCTAGACATAATGGTGGAGTTAAGACGCTAGATTATGTTGATAATGCGAGGGGAAAAGTGCCAACCTTTGGACATCATGCTGGGAAGAAAACTCGCTAATGGGTATCATCTGAGCATAGTTTCACTCTTTGTTTCAAGCTCGTGTAAAAATGAAATAGACAAACCGAGAACAATTTCACTCTATGTTTCACGATTGTGTAAAAATAAAATAGACACCATGAGCACAGTTTCATTCTCTATTCCAAGCTCATGTAAAAATGAAGCAGAAACCCTGAGTACAATTTATGTTCAGTTTCGATCTCATGTAAAAATGAAACCAATCTCGAGCACATTTTTTATTCTGGTTCAAGCTTCTGTAAAATTGAAACCAATCCCAAACATAGTTTTATCCTATGTTTCAAGCCTGTGTAAAAATGAAACCAACCCCAAGAAAAATGTTATCCTTGGTTTCAATCTCATGTAAAAATGAAACTGACCCCACAGAAATTTTTATTCTCTATTTCAAGATCATGTAAAAATGAAACTGACCCTGAGTATAGTTCACTTTCTGTGTCAATCTCATTAAAAAATGAAGCAGACAACTGAGCATATTTTTATCAATTTTTTGGGATCGTAAAAACTATATGAAAAAGTAACTCTTTGGAGTACAACCGATCATAATTTTATCTCTTTTTTTGAGCTTGTAAAAACTATATGAAAAATGAACTCTTTGGAGTCTCCTTTAATCTTTTTTCAGACTCCCTAAACATGAAAATATTGTTGAGTGAGCTTGTTTCCTTTCGCACTTATTAAAAGGAATTGAAAGGGAGTCTACTCGGTGTAATTTTAACCCTTTTTCGGTCTGGATGGACTAATTACAAAAAGGGAATACTCTAATCAATCTCAACTAGAATAATTCTCCCTGGTATTGTTTTACACTTTTTCGGGCTTGGGGGACTAAATTTACAAAAAATAACACCCTTGGAGTCATCTTTAAGAAATTTCCAGACTCTCTAAACATGAAAATACCACCGAGCGTTTCTTTTTTGGGATCATTAAATTATGCATTGAAAGACCCATATGGGACTGAACCCCTCCTTCTTCAGGTTCATTAAACATGTGATGAGGTACTCATCAAAGATGAGCTACAAGAAGTGCATGTTATTCTCCTCAATCTTGTTAAAAACAAAAGAGGTACTCACCAATCACGGTGGGGGAAAAATTGAAGGAAGTGGGTCAAGTTTTGGAAATCATTATGGCAGTTGTTTGTTTTCACCCTTGAACATGGCACATGTTTGTGACTCGTATTACAATTGGGTAATATGCTTGTCTTTGAGTCATACCAATCCTATGATTCCTCACACTCATTCATCTCACTGGAAGAGTTCCCTAGTGATCGTTCCACTATGCTTTGGTCTATCTCTTAGTCAATTCAATGCTACCAAGTCATTTTTCATGCCTCACAATGTTCAAGAGAAGTTTCACTTCAAACTAACCACTCTACAATATTACCATATTTCATCCTTGTGTCAGTCCATATAAATTTGATCTATCATATTACATCACTTTCCTGTGTCAATTTATTGGCAATGATGGCGGAAGCATCATGGCCCTCCTTTGAGAAGTGTTTTCCTATTGAATCCAACACATTATTCAGGAATTAGGCCTAGAAACCACTTAGTACCTTAGAAACTGAATGCCTCAATGGCAGGTATCCTCTCTTTTGAGAGTAGGTTTACATCATTGGAATCTGATTGAATGATTCCATGAATGTTTGACTTCATCTCATTTATTCACATTCACTGGAATGTACTAGGGTACCTTAGGAATCATTGTCATTATTGGTGGTTTCCCTTGTACTTGCTAACAATATACATCAATATGGATAAGAAAGTGGTTTCTACAATGTTCGACATCAACACATACATTCACATCACCATAATCATACCACATTGGGATTGGGACAAATACCCTAGGAATGCACCTCTATTACGTGTCTTACCCAATTTCTAATGGAGATTGTCTGAGTACTTAAAATATTCCAGTATAGTCATCATGTTGACAGTCTTACTAATATGTATATGGTCACATAGATCCACTTTGTATTTTTTCGTGGCTATTTTTTGTCCTATCGTACATCCACTGTGTATTCTTTCATGGCTATGACCTGATTGAGTAATAGAAGGTATGGATCCACATTTTATCTTTGGTGGCCATATCCTTAGCCAGTGCTTTCATGGATCCATAGTGTATTATTTGGAGGCCATTCCTTTAGTTAGTTTATTCCGAGCATGGGTTTCCCTACCTCGATATATCTTGTTTAATGTTTGTTTGCAGCTTCTATCCAACTTTCCTATTCCAACACCCTCACATGCATATTTTTGTAAAGTATTTCAGCCATCAACTTTTCTTTTGACCTCACACTTTAGGGGGCATATGTTACACACAAATCTTCCACACTATTAAATTTTGTTCTTATGTATCACTTTCTAATAAGTGTTGCACTTATGTATCACATTCTAGTAAGTGTCATAAGTTTCATATGCACCTTATCAAGTGTCATATGTGTAACATACCCAACCACCTAGGCCAGGCCATGCTACTCCATAAAATGCTCTGATAACAGATTGTAACATCCCCAACATCCAACTGGGATATGCCACATAAAATTTTAGAGTTGTATGCAAATTAAAAACATATACACATAGAAACTCTTGCTAGGGATGATTAAGGATGGAAGTTTATTTTAAAATATAAAAACCTTGGAAAATCTTACTAATCCTTCATATGTCAACTATAAATGTTTGGCGATATTTTTGTAAAAATATTCAAATTTCTAAGTATTTTATATAGTTTTTATAAAATTTTGGTGATTTTAAGGTAAAATAATTTTATCCTATAGAATTTGGGCAAATCATTTTTAAAATAGAAAATCTCATTTTTTGAAAAACCATGGAAAATTAGCCCATGAGTGAAATTTATCCCCTAAAATCATCCCCAAGTCTCTTGTGGAACTTGATATATAAAACTTAAAGAGACAAATACATACTGTAAATGCACAGATTCATAGAAAATGATAATAAAAATATACATGCAACACACACATGAATAACCCGTAAAAATAGACACATAAATAATAATGTAGCATGTAATTGAACACACAATTGACACTTATCTTGGTAAAAAGATCACCAACTATGTGCATACCTTCCACGAACCTCCCAGTCTTAGACCACACTTCTCATCACTCTTAGAAGTGGGTCACCCCTGAGCTAGGACTAAACTCCACCTGGGTAAAGGGGTTCCTAACTAGGATAATGTATCAAAAACAACAGGAAAGACTCCATCATAGGTGTCAACTCAAAGAAACAAACTACAATCCCTCATTCCCCACATGCCTATCCCACCCAAGGAAGTGTGCCCCTTATCTGCTCAATAGTCCCATGGCTGCCCCACTTCCCTTCCATGGCTTCAGCAACAGGCCGGACAAGAAGTCTCAGATCCCTATAACTACAGTTTAGCACCTTCGAAAATCAATTCCCAGCAATTCTCTCACCCAGAGAGAAATTTATCATGGGACTGAAAACCCGCCTCTTCAATATCCCACAAGCCTGAAAATCCACCTCTTCAGTCTACCTCCTAATCCAACCAACTATAGGTAAAGGTACATGTATCGGTATGGTATTGGTTCAAGTATGGATACAGGTAGAGGGAGGTATGGAGAACAACTAAATGAGTAGTGAACAATGATGGAATGATTTCCTCAATGGATGAATGGCCCCCAAAATGAACTAATTCCAAACTATATGTATGCATGTTCCCAACTTGACACTTGTCATGTTGGGAGATACTTTGGCCAACTTGTCCCCATCCTTAGAACTTAGGATAAAATAAATATCCATACTTTATACTTTAAGGAATATTAATATAATATTACTTTTTTTTTTCTTAGCTCACTAGCTTATCCCTTTTCCTTAACTTTTAGCCCCCCCTTTCCCCAACTAGTGGATTTTAGTCCCCCATACTCTTGTATCATGGTCGATCTACGCGCAACGATGTATTTTATATTAATGATAAGACATATACAAAAATAGGTGCACTAGCCTTTAGCATCTAGGCTCTCTGGCCTAATTCAAAGCATAAGCCTCCTAGCTTATAATAACTAGCTCACTAGCCTATAAAACACAACATATACATAAAGGCTCCCTGGCCTCAAAATTGTGCACACTTAAGTTTGCTACGTGTAGTACCTGGAATGTGCACACTTCATCATTTTACTGTGCAGTACATGTGTGTACTATACCATGGAAGTTGCATACAAAAATGATGTCAAATAACTCACCAACTTAAGTACATTTGTATTTACATTTACAATTGGGTTCGGCCTAGGGATATTTGTAATGTTCCCAGCCACCAAGTCGGGCAACATCACTGTGGAATTTCACTATACCATAGCTCTCTCTTAGCTTAACAGTTACAATACTTTGTTCATGCCACTTATTCATGTAGAAATAATACTAAACATTATGTCTCTATAAGAACACATATGACATATTCTAACCATACACAAATTAATGTAGAATTAACCATAAAAGAATACATGCAGTAATCCAGACAAAACCATAGATGTAATAGCATATATAAATACATAGCATGTGAATGAATAGGGAATGAATACTTATATTTTAATTTAGATCCACCAACAGCATGCAGACCTTCAACGAACCTCCTAGCCTTAGACCACACTACTCATCACACTAAGCAATGAGTCACCCTCGAGATGGGACTAAGCTCCACCCACGGTAAGGGAATCCTAGACTAGGATGCGGTTATAGGAGACTTCACAGTACAACTAGAAGCATTCTCTCCTAGAGCCTTCTTATGCCCACTACTCATGGAATCTCATTCCCCACATGTTTGTTCCACCTTGGGAATATTCACCTCCATTGTTCCGCAGTCCATCGGCTTCTCCGCTTCCCTTTTAGGGTCTCGGCAACAGGCCAGATCAGGAATTCTCAGAGCTCTGTAGCTAGTGTTGGACTCTCTCTAAGAGAAAATCACTTCCCAACAAACTCTCTCAGCTGGAGAGATTTTCTCAAAGGCTTGAAAACCCGACTCTTTAACCACGGGCCCGACAACCCACTTCTTCAACCATAGGCATGACAACCCGCTTCTTCAACCATGGGCCTAACAACCCACTTCTTCAACCAACTTCAACTCAGTTCCAACAAGGTGAGGATAAAAACAAAGGTTCAATATATCTCAGGGGATGGTAGCAACCACAATTTGGTAAGGCACAACACAGTTTTGGCAAGTATAGATATGCTAGGATTCACATGAAACACGGGTCAGCTTCCCGAGTTACTAGTTCCAGAGGTGCATCCAATATGCAGAGGTCCACGATAGAGGCCAGACAAGTTAGGAAAAGTATGGGAGAATGGGGAGTGAACCCCCTCAATGAGTTGACTCTCCATATTTAACTATGTTTGCCCAGATCGACTCCTATCTTCCTGGAGCTACATGGACTCCATTCAACATTCATTCCCTTTCCCAAGAATTTAGGATAACTGGGTTTATTTTCCCCCACTTTAATATTTTCATTTTTCAGGAATATATTATAATATTCCCTTGGGTTAAGACCTCTAGATTAG
Source organism: Picea engelmannii (assembly GCA_009831015.1). NCBI lineage: Eukaryota > Viridiplantae > Streptophyta > Pinopsida > Pinales > Pinaceae > Picea > Picea engelmannii. The sequence goes on from ML791256.1 coordinate 281,030, forward strand.
CCCCTCTTTCATAGCCTCTTAGTCCCATCTCTTTCCCTACTTGGTGAACCTTTTTCCCCCATCACTCTTTCTTCATGGCCAGTCTACACGTAGTGATGTATTTTATTAATAATTTGCATAATTATATATACAAAATCAGGTCCACTGAATTAGCATATAGGCTCTTCGGCCTATTAAAAACATAAACCTACTAGCTTGTAATTACTTGGCTCACCAGACTACAGACATCAGTACATTTAACAAGGGCTCAGCCTTGGGGTATTACAATCCCCTCCCCTTATTTTTGCATTGTCCTGAGTGCAACTCATTTACATAATAATTGCAATATTTTCAAAATCTTCAAAAATATGTGGGTACTCTTCCCGCATAGCATCTTCATGCTCCCATGTAGCGTCCTCAGGACCGTACCAGGTCCACTGGAATTTTACAAGCCCTATGGATCGATTCTAGAGTTGCATGTTTTTCCAGTCCAGTATACCCACCAGATGCACCTGAAAAGCGCTTTCTTGCTCCACCTGAATCACATTACAATTGATAACATGCTTAGCATCGGGTATATATTTCTTAAGAAAAGAAACATGAAACACATTATGTATAGACATAGATGCAAGTAATGAAATCATATAAGATACTAGACCAATCCTCTCTAGGATTTCAAATGGTCCACAATATATGGTTGCCAGCTTTGAACAATTTCTGAACTTCAAGGAGATTTTGTTTGCTTTCACTTTCAAAAATACATGATCCCCCACTTTAAACTCTTCGTGAGTTCTCTTCTTATCATCATAGCTCTTCTACCTATCCTGGGAAGCCTTCAAATTCTACTTAATCTTCATCATTTTTTCTTCCATTTCCTTAAGCATCTCTAGTCCAAACACCACCCTATCAGCTAGGTTATCCCAGCTTACTGGGTTGTTGCACTTTCTTCCATAAATTGCTTCAAATGGGCTCATCTTCAGTGATGCTTGATACCCATTGTTGTCAGAAAATTCTACCAAGTGTAGATAATCCTCCCATTTAGAATGTGTTTCCATCACATACATCCTTAGCATGTCTTCTATCACTTGGTTCACCCTCTCTGTTTTCCCATCAGACTTCGGATGTGTTAGCGATATTTCTTGTAAGGGGGTTAGAATGAAAAAGAATGGGTTAAAAACCCACTTAGCCTAAGTTTGGAATGCAAGCGCATCTGTGGTAAACGAAAAGTAGATCTGGACAGAAGAGATCAATGCACCCGGATCAACGGCGTATGGGCGATTCCGGACCCCCCCCGCCTTTCTACCTTTAAGTGGAGGGGGGTGTCCAGAATCCAGGGCTCATCACTTTGACGGCTGAGATCGAGGCGCCCGGATCAATGGTG
>ML791256.1:282402-315276 GCA_009831015.1 Picea engelmannii
GGTCCGGAATCGAGCGCGCATCTTTCCGACGGTCGAGATCTTAGCGCCCAGATCAACAACACTCGTGCGATCCCATCATCCTCAGCTGATCGGTTTTAAATCAACGTGGGGCCCTCTTTCTTGTCGTGTCACCTTGCCATCCATCCATCCTCCCTCTTCTATTTACGTGGTCCATCCCACATGTCATCATCCACTTACCACTCACCGCATGACCCGTTCCCTTCCACGTCAACCTCCCACTAAGGGTGTGTCCATTATGTGTCATCTCACGTCCCCTACGCTTATTCCTATTGCCATGTGTCTCTCCTATAACCTCTCTCATCCCCTCATCTTTTCAGGCCTCTCCCCCTTAGTCCAACTCCACCACTCATGTCATGTGCCCCATCCTTCGCGCTGGCTTCCATGCCTGTTCTTCAATCCATTCAATTATTCCAGGTGGTAGTGCGAGGATCCCTCCACATCCCAAAGTGATGAGTTGGCCAGGTCGTCTTCAATCCCCATGAAGTAGTTATTGAGGCAGTTGGTGGTGGTTAGACATCGTCTCCGCCATAATGGGAAAGTCCGGCAATGAATTAAAGGCACGTCGATTCACTGATGAAACTGTCAAAAGATCGATCGCGTCTGCCATAAGTTGCACGACCATTCAAATATTGCAGCTGCAGATTGTCAGAAGCCATGCAGACGCAAATCTTTTAATGCTACGTCTCGATTTTGTTTTTGTTGCTAGTTTGAGTATATGAAGGCATTTTCGCCATTTTTGTATCTATCGATGGTAGAGCTGAGCTCCCGACTGTAAAGTTTCAACAACTATTTTGGTTTCCAGGTTATGCCTCTGTGTTTGAGATTTCTTGATTTATGACAAACAGTCCTCCTTTTTCATCTATTTTTCATCTCATGCCAGAGAGTTCATGATCGAATGATTCGCATGGATTGTTGCAATTATGTTATGATAAAGGATTTGTTGTGACATTATTGTATTCTCTGGTCTTCTATGTTTGAATGTAAAAGGATCTTGCATTCGGATGCTTTCTTCTCCAGTCTGTTACAAACCTGATGTTTATGATAGACCTTCGCACTCTTCTCATGCAAGTCTTCCCCCTACTCACCCTTTATTGCAACTCACTGTTTGAAGTTTATCAAGACCTCACTCGTCTATGCATGCCTGGCCTAGTTTCTTAGTTGAAATGATATCGTTCTGATTTTTCCTCCGTTTGATCTTCCTTTCAAAAAAATCGTGACATTAAACTGATGGGTGTCAGGCTCTGCTCCTGCAAGCAATTCAGGAGTGACTTATGACTCCAACATTTCTGGTGCCATTGCCGGGGATGAAGTTGAATATTTTCCTTGGGATTGAACGACAGCGATCAACTGATTCTAAAGGTGCATTGGATATCAGAACTTGAAGATTGCTACTGTGCACCTAGTGACTCCATTGTGACGACTCCACTGTGGCGAACCTGTTGGATCAGTTGTGGCTTCTAGCGGCAGACACACGCGGTCCCATCCACAACTGCCTCTGGCTACAACTGAAGAAAACTCGGAGGTGATTCTCAGAAAAGGAAAGACCCCTCAAGGAGAAATATTCACCTAGGAATCAGGTATTTCCCCACCTCCTTCCGTAAAAACTCCATTTTCTTATTCTCAGCTTCCTAGTCATCCTTCCTCTCAGGTTTCCCATTTTCTGAATTTCGGGAGTGTTCATGCTGAGTTTTCTCCTCCTGGTCTAGTATCAGAGGGAGAGATCCTTGTCACTCCCTCCTCCCTGGAAATTGTGCCTCAACACAAACCTCAGGACTCAGAAGGTTTCACCACCCCTCCTTTTATTGCTACTACTGCACAGAGAGAAGCATCTACACATCCAGGTCCCTTAGCCTTCTCTCTATTTTTCTCATCGTCTCTTTCGCGAACCTCTTTTCCGACATCTCCCGTTCACACTCCTTCTCCTCCTAGTTATCCTCCACCTAATATCCCTATGGCTGCTGCTAATCCCCCTTCGAACAGAATGGATGCCATAATCGCTGCTAGATATGATCCCTTAATCCTACCTCATCCCATGAATCCTCTCCCTGCTGGAGACTACTTGAAGTACATGCCCAAGTTCACTAGGGAAGGGGACATAACTGCAGAAGAGCATCTAGCTGCTTTCTACAGTTATGCAGACAACCTAAACATTGAAAATGAAGATGTCTGGATGAGAGTCTTTGTCCAGAGCCTGGATGGTGAGGTTAGGAAATGGTTCAGGGGACTGGCCCCGGGATCTATTGCTGGAATTGAAGCCCTGGATAGTGTTTTCCTGAGGCAGTGGGGAGATAGGAAAGATTACATATATTACATGACAGATTTTGGGTCCCTGAAGAAGATGGAAGGAGAGTCTGTCTCTAATTTCTCCAAAAGATTCAATAAGATGTATAACAAGATTCCTATAGAGGTAAAGCCTTCATAAGCCTCTGCTCAGATTTCCTATGCTGGTGCATTTGACCCTGATTTCTGTCTTTTATTAAGAGAAAGAAGAGCCACTTCCTTAGCTCAAATGCAAGATGTAGCTATATAAGTAGAATCCAACATATTAGAAGCTGACATACTAAGGAACAAGGCCGACGCAGACAGAAGAAAAGGAAAATCGGAAGCCTCAACTTCCGACCCATCACTGCCCCACCCTCAAGTGAATGAGCTGACCCAGGTGATGAACTTTATGAAAGAAGAGATGGAGAGATTGAAGGTAGAGAGGAGGAAAACATATAAGGGCCCTCAAAACACCGAGAACAAAGGAGGTTTCAGAAGGCCAAATAATTTTTTTCCTCCAACTATGCACAGAGAGAAGAAAAGCGACAGGGACGACCAAAGAATTCAGGCTCCCTTCCAGAACAATTTTGTGGCCGATGAAGAAGAAGGGGAAACAGACGAGCTTGAGCCTAAAATCCACTGTTTAGAAGTCGCTACCCCTTTCTCTTACCTGACCCAAGAAGCATATTAGGAGTCTCTCATGAACAGTCAGCTAAACAAATTGAGAAAGGGAGACAAGGTTAGCAGTGGTTGAGGCAGGTATAACCTGAGATCCGATAAAAAGGCAGTAGTACCTGATGCTCCGGAGTAGTCCACTAGAGCAGAGAATCCTGCTAATGAGGTAGCAGACAGTCACAGAGGTAAGAAGGCCCAACCCCTCTCTCCTATTGTCCAAAGTCATGTTCCTGAAATAAGAGAAATTTCGTAGCTTACATATCCCTTTAATTTCGAGCATGAGATTCAAAAGATCAAAATCTCTGTGCCCCTCACTGAGCTAATCAAACATGGAGAATTCAAAAAGTGCTTCTCTGACCTTTTGAAATATGAAGCCTCATGCCCTTCCACAGACTTCATAAACCTCCAAGATGAAAAGATAGCAGTTGTCCTGGGCCCCATGGTAGAAGACAGAGATGATTCATCCCCTCCCTTCTACACCTCCTTGAACATACATGACAAAGTGTTGCACAAGTGCTTGATGGATTCAGGGGCCTCTCACAACCTCATGCCCAAAACTATCATGGAAGAACTAGGACTGGAATTCACCCGAGCCTATCATGACCTCTATTCTTTTGACTCCAGGGGGGTGCAATGTTTGGGAGTCATCAAGGACCTAGTAGTTTCTTTGTTTCAGCTACCCATGAAGAGTATGGTCATGGATATTGTGGTAGCTGATGTTCCCCCCAAGTTTGGCATGTTGTTGTCAAGGTCTTGGATTAAGAGACTTGGAGGGATGTTACAAATGGATCGCACATATGCCACCATTCCAGTATTTGGAGGGGAACATAGGAGATTGTACAGAGAAGCCCAGCTAGCCTACATTGTCAGTGATGAAGCGAACCCCACTAATCACCCCATATTTTCACTCGACACTGACTTAGGGTCTAGTCTGTTACAGGTCACTGAGACTCACGAGGCCCCTTTGTAGATTAGAAAGTAGTCCATTCTAAAACAGGAGACACCTCCTCCAACCACCTCTGTTTGGAAGATGTTCTTTGATGGAGCTTCTTCCAGTATGGGTGCAAGTGTCGGGGTAGTATTCGTGTCCCCTTCTCAAGAGATCATATCTCTATCATACAGGTTGGAATTCGAAGTCACCAACAATGTGGCAGAGTATGAATCTCTTGTTATGGGTATAAGAGCTGCATAAGAGATGGGAATAAAGGAGATGGTTGTGTTTGGAGATGCAGAATTGATTGTCCAGCAGGTAAAAAATGTTTATCAGGCCAAGCATCCTCGACTCAAGAATTACAGGAACATGGTATGGGACCTAGTCGATAATTTATTCCTGGCTTTTAACATCTCTTTCATTCCAAGGGAAGAAAATGCTCCAGCTGATTTTTTAGCCTTCTTAGCTAGTTTGCTCGAAGTTCCTGCGCTGCCCACTGTCAGATCTGGTGTTGAAATAAAATACAGACCCTCTGTACCAGACAACGTCAAGCATTGGAGGGTATTTGAGAATGATCAGGAGATCGAAAAATTCCTCCAATCCGTTGATGATTTTTCTACGTTGCACATAGATGAGGATCCTGACATAGAAGGAGAACCTAACCATCACCCTGGGGAATTCTTGAATAAAATTGCTGACCACCAGATTATACAGCTACCGAGCAATCACATACCGAAAGGACTAATCCCACTAGAAAGGTTGTTCGATGGGAATGATGTGGCAGTAAAGGGTAGAGTTTCAAGTGATGAGGCCAACACAGTTGAGTCCAATGTAGGCACTCTAGAGGAGCCCAAGTTTGTCAAATTGTCAAGGATTTTGACCGAGGAATAGAGGGCTGAATATACTGATTTGCTGAGGGAGTTTGTTGATGTGTTTGCATGGACCTACGAAGACCTAAAGACGTATGACACATCAGTTATTGAGTACAAGATTCCACTAAAAGAAGAGGCTAGGCCATTCAAGAAGAAGCTAAGAAAAATAAATCCCATGATGCTACCTATCATGGAGAAGGAAGTGAAGAAGCTGCTAGATGCCCAAATCATTGTCCCCTTGAGATATTCTGACTGGGTGGCCAACTTGGTCCCAGTAAGAAAGAAAAGTGGCGAAATCAGACTCTGTGTTGATTTCAGAAACCTGAACAGGAGCTCAAGGAAAGATAATTATCCCCTGCCCAACATGGAGTACACATTGCAGAAGGTCACCGATGCTTCCAGAATATCCATGATTGATGGTTTCTCTGGCTACAATCAGATATCATTCATGCCTGAGGACAGGGAAAAAACAACCTTCACCACTCCTTGGGGCACATTCATGTATGCCAAAATGCCTTTCGGGCTGATGAATGCAGGAGCCAGGTTTCAGCGAGCCATGGACATAGCCTTCATCGGAGAAAAATATAAGTTTGTGGTGATCTACCTAGATGACATAACAGTGTTCTCCAAGACTGATGAAGAGCGTCGTTGCCACTTGAAGAAGGTTTTCCTGAAGTGTCGAAGATATGGCCTTTCTTTAAACCCCAAGAAATCATTGTTTTCCATGGAGGAGGGGAAGCTATTGGGCCATATAGTATCAGCAGAGGGAGTGAGAATTGATCCTAGTAGGGTGGAAGCAATTCAGACCCTGTCACTCCCCATGTCCAAAAAGGAGGTTCATGCATTTTTGGGGAGGATTAATTTTCTGAAGAGATTCATCTCAAATTTCGCTGAATTGGTAAAACACATCACGACCATGCTCAGAAAGGGAAATGAAGTAAAATGGACTTCTGAACCCAGAGAGTCTTTTGTCCAAATAAAGAAGGCGTTGACCGAAGCACCTGTGCTAATCAGTCCCGATTATTCCAAAGACTTTCTGATATTTTCTTTTGCTTCCTGTGATACAGTAGCGACAGTTCTATTGCAGAAAAATGATCGAGGACAAGAGAAGCCCATTGCTTTCTATAGCAAGGCATTGAGAGACGTGGAACTCTGATACGAGATCATGGAGAAGTAGGCCTATGCCCTGGTGAAGGCTCTTAAGGCTTTCAGAGTCTATGTCTTGCACTCAAAGATTACTGCATATGTCCCTTCAACCTCCATGAAGGACATTCTTATACAGCCTGACATAGATGGGAGGAAAGTTAAATGGATCGCCAAGATCCTAGAATTTGATCTGGAGATTAAGCCCACCAAGTTGATAAAGGGGTAGGGTTTGGCCAAGATACTGGCTGAATCCAACTGTAAGGCCTTGGGAATTAACTTCATCAATGAGCAAGCTGAGCCATCCAACAAGCATTTCCAGGGTGCCCTTTCACTAGCATCATGTCCCTGGTACAAGGATATCTTGTACTTTATGAAAGAATTAAAGCCCCATGATGGATTGGGAAAAAGTAAGGTCAGGGCCTTAAAGCTCAAAGCAGTCAGGTATTTCCTCATTGACCAAGCCTTGTATTGGAAAGACCCTCTGGGAGTATTACTAAGGTGTCTGGACCCGCAACAAGCCCATAAGGTTATGTTTGATTTCCATAGTAGTCTCTGTGGAGGTCATCAATTTTGGAAGACCATATCTCACAAGATCCTCCGAGCTGGGTATTACTGGCCCAAATCTGTAGGGAAATCAGGGCTTGCATCAAATGCCAAAAGTTCTCAAAAAAGCAGCAGCTAAAATCTCTGCCATTAAAGCCTATAGTAGTTTCAGCGCCCTTTCAACAATGGGGATTGGACTTCATCGGAGAAATTCATCCTCCCTCAAGTGGCCATCACAGATGGATTCTGACTGCAACTGACTATTTCACCAAATGGATAGAAGTTGTCCCTACCAAAAGCACTTCTGACAAAGTAATTATCAGCTTCCTGGAAGATATCATAGCTAGGTTTGGCTGCCCTAGAAAAATTGTCACTGACAATGCCTCCCCCTTTCGGTCTGAGCCTCTGGTCAAGTTCTGTGAACAGTTCGGGATTTCACTGCTTCACTCTAATCCCTATTATCCTCAAGGAAACGGACTGGCAGAGTCCTCCAATAAAATTCTGATCAAGCTCATTAAGAAGCTACTGGAGAACAATAAAAGGGCATGGGACTCAAAGCTCAAATTTTCTCTTTGGGCTGATCGGGTGACAACCAAGAAATCCCTGGGCCTCTCACCCTTCCAACTTGTTTATGGAATAGAGGTCGTTTTCCCCACTTAGCTCGCCTTACCTGTCGCAAATTTCCTCCGGGACTTTCAAGGAGAACCTAATCATGTGATCAGAAGGATTCATCAGATGGTGGAAGTGCAGCAGGTCAGAGAACAGGTCATGAACATGGCCTACCATCATCAGCAGAAGATCAAGCAGGCTTTTGACAGGAAGGGAAAAAAGAAAGGATTCGAGCAGTGTGATCTGGTGCTCAAATGGGATGCACCCAGGAAGGGTAAGGGAAAACACAGTAAATTTGATGCCCTCTGGTTCGGGCCTTTCAAGATCCTCGAAGTATTTTCAAACAACACTTACAGGTTGCAGGATCTGGAAGGCAAAGAAGTTTTCAGCAGCCCAGTAAATGGGCATTTCTTAAAAAAATGTTTTCTGTGAGCCACAGTCGGCTCTTTGTGTTTTGTTTTGTAAATATTGTTTTTGTTTTTGTTTTTCGGACTAATAAATGACTCCATAACCCAACAACAAAGGCACTGAACCTGCAAAAGAGTTCTTAGAGCATCGCAAGGATGACTCTATCCCCCATGGAGCCAAATGTTAGCGATATTTCTTGTAAGGGGGTTAGAATGCAAAATAATGGGTTAAAAACCCACTTATCCTAAGTTTGGAACGCAAGTGCGCTTGTGGTAAATGGTAAGTGGATCTGGACGGCAGAGATCAATGCACCCGGATCAACGGCGTATGGGAAATTCCAGACCCCCCCCGCCTTTCTACCTTGAAGCGGAGGGGGGGGGTCCGGAATCCAGGGTGCATTTCTTTGACGGCTGAGATCGAGGTGCCCAGATCAACGACGCATGAGGCAATTCCAGACCCCCCCCCGCTTTTCTACCTTTAAGCAGAGGGGGGGGGGGGTCCGGAATTGAGCGCACAGCTTTCCAACGACCAAGATCTTAGTGCCCAGATCAACGGCACTCGAGCGATCCCCTCATCCTTAGCTACTCGGTTTTAAATCAATGTGGGGCCCTCTTTCTTGTCATGTCACCTTGCCATCCATCCATCCCCCCTCTTCTGTTTATGTGGTCCATCCCACATGTCATCATCCACTTACCACTCACCGCATGACCCGTTCCCTTCTACATCAACCTCCCACTAAGGGTGTGTCCATTATGTGTCATCTCCCATCCCCTACGCTTATTCCTTTTGCCATGTGTCTCTCCTATAACCTCTCTCGTCCCCTCATATTTTCAGGCCTCGCCCCCTTATTCCGATGCCACCACTCCTGTCATGTGCCCCATCCTTCGCGCTGGCTTCAATGCCTGTTCTTCAAGCCATTCAGTTATTCCAGGTGGCAGCGCTAGGAGTCCTCCACATCCCAAAGTGCTGAGTTGGCCAGGTCATCTTCAATCCCCATGAAGCAGTTATTGAGGCGGTTGGTGGTGGTTAGACATCATCTCCGCCATAATGGGAAAGTCCGGCAATGAATTAAAGGCACGTCGATTCGCCAATGAAACTGTCAGAAGATCGATCGTGTCTGCCATAAGTTGCATGACCATTCAAATATTGCAACTGCAGATTGTCAGAAGCCATGCATACGCAAAGCTTTTAATGCTATGTCTCGATTTTGTTGTTGTTGCTAGTTTGAGTATATGAAGGCGTTTTCTCCATTTTTGTATCTATCGATGGTAGAGCTGAGCTCCCGACTGTAAAGTTTGAACAACTATTCTGGTTTCTAGGTTATGCCTCTGTGTTTGAGATTTCTTGTTTTATGACAAACAATCCTCCTTTTTCATCTATGTTTCATCTCATGCTAGAGAGTTCATGATCGAATGATTCGCGTGGATTGTTGCAATTATGTTATGATAAAGGATTTGTTGTGACATTATTGTATTCTCTGGTCTTCTGTGTTTGAATGTAAAAGGATCTTGTGTTCGGATGCTTTCTTCTCTAGTCTGTTACAAACCTGATGTTTATGATAGACCTTCGCACTCTTCTCATGCAAGTCTTCCCCCTACTCACCCTTTATTGCAACTCATTGTTTGAAGTTTATCAAGACCTCACTCGTCTATGCATGCTTGTCCTAGTTTCTGAGTTGAAACGATATCGTTCTGAGTTTTCCTCCATTTGATCACCCTTTCAAACAAATCGTGACATTAAACTGATGGGTGTCAGGCTCTTCTCCTGCAAGCAATCCGGGAGTGACTTCTGACTCCAACAGGATGATAGGTTTTGTTGAAGTTCAAGTTTGTTCTGAACCCTTTGAATAACCCTTTCGAAAACTTTGAGGTAAATTTTGGATATCTGTCAGACATAATTGTCTTGGGTACACCACGCAATCATGCTACTTCCCTCATATGGATATCTGCAACATTAGTTTCCTTTTGAGTATTGTTTAATGGAATAAAATGGGCATCTTTAGTAATCTTATCCACCACCACCATGATGGGATCATGTTGGTTGTTTGTTCGGGGTAATCCTATAATCGAATACATTGTTACCACTTCCCAGTTCCACTCAGGAATGGGTAATGACTGTAGAAAACTAGTTGGGTGTCTATGCTCTACCTTTACCCTTTGACATTCTAAACGTTTAGCTATGTATTCAACAATCTCTTTCCTCATGCCTAGCCAATAATATTGGCTCTTGACTGCTAAAACTATTTTTTGATATCCTGGGTGTCCTACATAAGGAACATTATGCATCTCTTTTAAAATCACACTCCTCAATTCTTGAGAATTGGGTACATAGACTTTGTTTCTATACCTAAGGATTCCATCAATTCCCAATTCATAATACTCGACTTTCTGCTGCATTATTCCTTGTTGCAATTTTGTTACTAATTCCCTGTACTACAAATCTGAATTTGTATCCTCAAAGATTCTTCCTTGAAGATCCATATGATACTTTTTTATGGTTGTAACATGTAGTTATTGCACTCTCTTGTTGAGTGCATCAGCCACTTTGTTCTCCTTTCCTTTGATGTGATTGATATCAAAGTCATACTCACAGAGGAATTCCAACCACCTACTCTACCTAGCATTTAGAGTTGGTTGATGAAACATATACTTCAGACTAGGATGGTCTGTCCTGAGTTAAAACCTCTTTCCCATGAGGTAATGTATCCATTTCTTTAGTGCGTGTACAATGGCTTCCAACTTCAAATAATGAGTGGCATAGAGCCTTTCATTCTCTTTCAATTTTCTGGACTGATAACATATTACAAACCCATTATGGTTGAGGACTCATCCTATTCCTTTCTTACATGCATCTGTGAAAACCATGAAATCCTCATTCGTATCTGCAATCTTCAGAATTGGAGCACTGGTTAACAGTTGCTTCAATTGTTGGAAGCTTCTTTCACATTCTTCTTTCCATTGAAATTTATTCCCTTTGCTTTGCAAGGAAGTGATGGGGTGAGATATTCTTCAGAACCTTGCAATGAACCTTCTACAATAGCCAACTAGACCCATGACGGATCTGACTTTTGTCACATTCTTTGGTATTGACCATTCCTTAATGGCTTCTATATTATCAAGATCCACGACTATCCCATCCTTTGAAATGATATGCCCCAAGTAGTGAATTTCTTTTTGATAAAATGAGAACTTGCTCAATTTGGCATACAACTGATTCTCTCTTAGCACCTGCAACACCATCTTCAAATGATGCTCATTCTCTTCCTCTGACTTGGAATATACAAGGATTTCATTCAGAAATACAATGACAAACATGTCCAAATATTCCCTAAAAACACCATTCATTAAGCACATCAAAACAACGGGAGTGTTTGATAACCCAAATGGCACCACTGTGAACTCATAATGACCATACCTTGCTCTGAAGGTGGTCTTTCTGATATCTTCCTCTTTAATTATTACCTGGTGGTACCCTAACTTGAGATTTATCTTCGAAAATATCTTTTCATCCTTCAATTGATCAAAAATATCATCAATCCTTGGTAACGGATATTTTTTCTTTATGGTTGTTGGCCCTTGACCAAGTTTTCGAGATCATTGGTCAGGTTTGACCTATTTTGGGACTTCGACAGGTTGTCGAAGGCGGAGCGCAAGTTGAAGCGGAGATCACGGGATCTCGGCCCCTTTTTAAGGATTTTTGGGTTTTGGGCTTATCTAAGAGGTATGGGGATGTCGACCCATGTTTTTACCCATGTTTAGGCCCATTTTGTAATGTATAAATAGAAATCTAGGTGATGTAAGTAGGGGGTGTGATGCTAAGTGAAAAAGGGCAAGTGAAGGCCAATGTACTAAGTGCAATTAATAGTTGTAAATACTTTGTGCATACTATGTGAGACTTTCAAGGCTAAGTTAAAGTGATTATAAGAGACTATGTAAAGGCTTTGTGTTGTAACCTATATCAAGGAAGGAGAATTCGGTCAGGTTTGCGTAGATCTCCTATCCTATGCAGAGTAGGACCTTATGGCTCTGTGCATGTAGATGATTGACAAAAGATAATAAATAAGATGAAGTGTTGGTGGACGTAGCCCCAGGCTGTGGTGAACCACGTATATCCTGTGTTATGGTTGCTTTGTGCATTATGGTTGTTTTATGGTTCATATGATTAGTTCTTAGTGCAATGATGTATTCTTAGATGAATATGATATCTTAGTGCCTAATGATGTGAATGAGATGCTAGATCTAATCTATGTTGATGTGCTTAGTGCATGAATGTGTTTAATCTTGTTGAATACTGTGTTGCGTTGTAATTAGGGTTTATCTGCGTTGTAGACAAATGTTAATTAATAATGAATGAAAAATGCTAAGTGCTTTGTTAGAGTATTGTAATCAAAGATCTATGTCCCAGCTAAGGTTACAGACACTGCAGTCCTACAACCACCCCTACCTCTACCTCAGGTGAGACTTCATTTACTTCACAGGTGTTGTCGAAAGGGCCAGTAGTTAGGGTTTTGTTGGTGATTTGAACCCTGGGTCTGCCCCTGTGCTAACAAATGGTTTCATTGTTGGGACCTGAAACTATGATTGTTGGGATCTAAGGAAAAGAAAGAAAGCTATGTGCAGAGATCTGTTTCTTTAGTGCACAATATTCTACTTGACTTACAAATTTTTGTGCTAAGAAAGGAGGCAGATCTGAAGAAAAGAGGTAAGATATGAAAGCTTTGTGCTCTGATAGAGGTAAGATCAGTGGAATTTTTTTATTAAAGATGTACGATCTGAAAGATTTTTTCTTTGTTAAAGGTAAGATAAGTGGAAATTTTTGTTTCCAAAGTATGGATCTAGGTATGTTTGATAAATTTTGTCCTAGTCTGAAAACTAGAGCACAACTAGAAGAAATAAGGTTTGATATGAGTAGATCTAATAGAAATAATGAAAGATATGTTATTCCTATGAATAGAAAGAATGTTTGGACTAACAAATGGATGCAGGATCCTAGGAAGAATTTTTTATAGGTTAGTTACTATGATCCTGGTACATAGTACATGAAAGGCTAGGGATCATTTAAGAGAAAGAGATGATAAACTCTTTGTTACAGTTGCAGAAGACTGGGACATATTATTAAGGCATGCCCTGGTATAATACCTATTTATATTTGTTGTAAATCTATGGACCATGAAGTTCTAGATTACCCTAGAATGATTGATAAGGTTGAAACAATGAATATGAGACAAGAAAACCCTAAGGAAGACCAAGAAACTGATACCATAGTAGAACCTCAAAAAGAATCAGAGATTGCATTACTACAAATAAAAGAAACCCTGAATGACCACAAAGATATCATCTTATTGGAGATATTCAAAGAGAAAGAGTGCATAGAAACAAGAATAGGAGACTTCGACATAGATTGTGTTCTGGATGAGGAAACACAGGTGAATATTATGCATAAAGAACTTGAGAAATTTTAGGAAATCCTGTTAATATTTCTTCATTGGGAGGAATAGGATTATTCAGAGGAAAGTTCATAACCCTATGTGGAAGACTTACCCAGACATCTATGAGTGCTCATGGCACTTCGAAAGAAGAAGAATTTGAGGTTGTTAAATTTATTGAGAACATCACCTCATTTGCGATGTTACTAGGAAAACCCTAAATTGAGAAAGATCGGACCTGAAGAAAAGAAGAGGAAGCTCTAGAATAGAAAAAGAAAGAATTAAGAGACTTCATGGCTAAGAGAATAACACACTTATTGTAAGAAAAAGAAAACCAGTCGAAGCTACTGAGGACTAGAAATCTGGATGTCAAAGTTGAAAGTAGAGATGAAGACCTGAAACACCTGTCTGTGCAAGAGAGTAGAGTACCTACCCCAGACAAAGAAGAATTATCAGCCTTGAACCCTAGGAAAGATCACCAATAGCATGAAGTTACAATTCTAAGAGGAGATAAGAATCAAAATGGAAAGAGGAATACTGAAACGTAGATCACAGGGAAGAAAGCTAGAAAGATCAGCAAGAAGAAAGCAAAGTTGGAGAAATTACAGGAATTTCCAGAGAAGTCTTCGCAGAAGGAAGGTCTCCAGAATTCGAACTTCGCCGAAATATCAGAGAAACTTAGGTTGGCACTTCACCATGGTGGAGCGATATGACCGTTGGAGGCATTATAACCGTTAGATCAATGTTCCTGAATGGTTAGAACAACAGTTATGATCAGAAAGCTCACCACTGGACCGTTGGGACCGCGTCGTAATGGACAGAACTACATTGATGAAGGATTCTTTTCCATTGGAGGGATTCATTACATCCCTGTCTACTTATTCCATCGACTATTGTGTCGAGCACACTTTCACAAATTGTATCTGAGCCAACAAGAGAACTCATTGTTACTGTGTTGTGCTTGTTGAGACTTCGCTACCTATTCTATTGCATTGAGAATTTGTTAATCGACCTGAGCTATCCGATATCGAGAATGCATGTTGGACAAACTCAGCGCTGCAGAAATTTTTTTCGGAGAAGTTCTCATCAAACTCATGGATGAGAAGGTGATGTCCTTTAGAATTCAAGCTTCGTCGATGAGAGGAGTGAAAGCCTCCCTGTCAACTACTCGTGGATCCGGACCATCCCAAGTTGCGACTGAGAAAAGAACCAAGCATCGAGATGACTTAGAGAATGCGAAGTTAATCCCTTCCATCCTTCCCGACTACATCCCGCCTCTAGTGGGCATGGTGAATCATGAAATTGTCCCCAGGGACTTCGACTACACCTTGGTCATTGCGTACCTCCCGAAGGGGATACGCATAGGCAAGCCTCAACTAGATAAGATCATGACACTAAAGATCAACGACTTTAACCTAGGAGATCAAAAATTCTTCAGCATGCTTTCTCCTCATAGATATTTGACTAAGACAAAGGGGAAGAATTCGAAGATAATCCCCCAACCATGGACTATGGACGTCGCGTTGTCCAATATTTTGAATGTGATGAAAATAACCCAATTTGGAAGGCACCGGGAGGTTAATGCGTGTGTTAATCTCCTGTTGTCAAGCTTCCATGGCGGTTATTTGTGGCTAGATAGATGCATCACCGTTGACCTGAAGTTGATCCATCAGATCACTGAATTGAGCATGCAGGGACTAGACCCGTAAGACTTTTACCCAGGGAAGGCTGCAGACCATGCCTTGGCGCAGAAGATTAAAGATACATACGACGATGTGGAGAATCAGAAGTGAGGCTACAAGGTAGCATCCATCCAAAATGGTGTAGTGCACCTTGCTTTCCAGTCGATTGTTGGTAAGATAGTCCAGAAGAACAGACTCACGCAGGTCACAGGGTTTGTTGTTGACCTTACAGGAAAATGTGTGGAGGGGATACAGATGAACTAGGAAATGTAATTAGTGAACCAGTTAGACCAATACTGTCACGAAACTTAGGATCAGGGCTATGAGTTCCATTTTAGTTGGCTATTGATCCTCATCATGTTCATATATTGGGAAATGTCAGAAGGTGCGACCTTCCCTGAACTAGAGCCATCTGAACCATTAGCCACAAATTTCACTTTGCTCTGGTATTCGAGTGATATGGGAAAATAATGGTTGTCAATTGTGGTGTTCCACACCTACTACTTGTAGTTAAAGAGGGATATTGAGGTTGTCACTCATATAACACCAAATACCCTGCACAGGTTCAGGCCATTTGTGAAGTTCCATGCAAACGAAGATTTTATCTACATCATTGTACATGGAGACGAACAAAAAGAAGTACTACAGAGTTATTACAAACTCACATAGGAGGACCTAGAAGAAATAACTAAGGAATGGCCTGCAGAGATCCTTATCCCTGTTAACCCTGCAAATTTGTTTGATCCTGAACTAATCGAAAGCTTGGTGGTCACTCGTGAAGGGTATGATACACCTGGAACTAGCATAAGGAAGAAGACAGAAGAGGTCCAACTGTTGAGTAGTGCATAAGAAGAAAATACTTCAGAATCACTCGGAGGAGGAGGTGATGACGAAGTAGATAAAGAAGAGAAAAATGGAAAAGAAGATCAGTAGAAGAAAGGTAAAGTAACACCTCCACAGAATCGCTCTGATGACGCAAATCCATCTAACAAAAGAAAGGTTTCTCCCAAGAAACCCACATCGTCGAAGAAGTCAAAAGCTGGTAAGACCAAGTTGCAGAATTTGCTCAGGCTTGATGACTTAAAATTCATCATCACAGTTGTATCAGATGATTTGGAAGATATTTTTCAAAGAAATGAAGCTAAGGAAGAGACGATGTATGAAAAAATTGAAGTAGAACTGTGAGGGGTAAAACAAGCCCTTCATTCCAATTGCACAGTGTCCACTATGCCCTTGCCATCAGAAGAAACAGAGTTAGGAGATGATCCTACCCAACTCTGTAGACTAGCTGATGAAACTGAATCTCGCCTTCATCGCACATAGGAAGAAACAGAACAAACCATAGTGGCCTTGAAAAAATCCCAAGAGGAAGTGATAGAGAAATGCCAAGTTGCATAGCAGAAAAAAGATGTCCTACAAGTAAAGTTCAAATAGGAGAAAGCGTAGATCCAGCAAGAGAAAGAACATCTGCTTGCAGAGTAGTTTGGATTAAAAGAATCATTCAACATAGAACTTTTCTTTGTGACAGGCTTAGAGAAAAAGGAGGAAGACCCAGTGGAGCATCAAGTAGTGCAGCTTGCGGAAGCCATCCAACAGCTTCAACAGAGAATAGCAGATCTAGAGATATAAAAAATACCAAGTACTCTACAGGACATGCTTAGTGCTTGAATGTGTTGAATCTTGTTGAATATTGTGTTGCGCTGTAATTAGGGTTTATTTGTGCTATAGAAAAAGGTAAAGTACTAATGAATGACAATTTCTAAAAGCTTTGTTAGAGTATTGTAATCATAGATATGTGTCCCAGCTAAGGTTGCAGACACTGGAGTCCTGCAGCCACCCCTGCCTCTACCTTGGGTGAGACTTCATCTACTTCGCAGGTGTTTCCAAAAGGGCCCATAGATAGGGTTTTTTTGGTGGGTTGTTGAAGCGTTGAACCCTAGGTCTTCCCCTGTGCCAAAAATAGTCACTTTTTTTAACTGTTTGAAATCAATGCACAATCTCATTGTCCCATCTTTCTTATTTACGAATAAGATTGAGGCAGCCCAAGATGATACACTTGGGTGTATATACCCCTTCTTTAGAAACTCTTCAAGCTGCATTTGCAGTTCCTTCAGCTCTGGTGTACTCATTCTATAAAGAGTCTTTGACATTGGAGCTACTCCAGGCATCAGGTTTATGGAGAAATCAATATCTCTCTTCGAAGGTAGTCCTGGTACCTCCTTGAACACATCTTAAAATTCTTCCAGGACTGCATGATCCTCAAGATTTGGTAATTTTTTCCTATATGCTTCCTCCACATGGGATAAAAATATTTGACGACATTTCCTGTAGCACTTCTTCAACTGCACTGTTGATATTTATTTGATAGCAACTTCTCTATGGATTGTTCTCTGATTTCCTTCCTCATCCAAGCAAGTGAATTCCTTGTTATGGCACTCTAAAATGGCATGGTTTTGGTCCAACCAGTCCATACCAATTAGACAGTCATAGGAACCTAAAGGTAAGATGTTCAAATATTCCCTTGTGCTTAATCCATTCATGTCCATGGAACATGACTTAACCATTTCAATAAATTTTATTTTGGCTCTTGTAGCTAGCTGCACTAACCAAGATTTTCCATGCTTGTTTCTTGGAAAAATAAAACTTTCCACCATCTTAGGATATATATAACTATGACTAGCCCCTGAATCAATTAAAATAGAAATGGTGTGGTTTTTTATCATACCTTCCACTTCAATCATATGTGACTCATATTCTTCCTGCTTGTTTTTGAGGGATACATAGATCCTGGGTACATTTCTTCCCATGTCTTCCATTGTTTCAGCTTGCTGAACATTGTGGACAACTCTAACTTTTCCATTTTTGTGGGAACAATATCTATACTTGTGGTCTCCCTGACAGCCCCAACAATGAATGGGCATCTTCCTTGGCCTTTGTCCCCCTACCTCATCCATCCTATTCTCTCTTAAACATGGTTGTCCTCGAGGACTGTTTCTAAAAAAGGGAGGCTTGTTTCCCTTCTTCCTCTGTTCTTTCTTGAACTTCTTCTTGTCCTCCCAAGCCTTCTAGAAAGTGGGATTTTCTCTTTGCTGCTCATATAAGCATTTTTCTCTTCTTATATTCTCTTCCATAGTTTTAGGATCATCATACTGGATCTTGTCACTAGTGGAATATGGATGTCCACTCAGATACCTTTGAATTTTGATAGTCTCATATTTGATGAAAGGGACACACATAATCAATTCCAAAAACCTTCATTCATATTCATCAATGGTCATGCTACCCAATTTGAGCTCAAAGAACTCTTTCATATTTCTTTCATAGTATATCTTAGTTAAATATTTATTTTCAAAGTGTTTCTTGAATACCTTCCAAGTAACATTTTTTCTCTTTAATGTGTTGCACCTTCACAAGTTGATCCCACCACATGGATGTCTTTCCTTTTAGTTGATACACTGCAATTATTCATTTTTCATGAGAGGAGTAATTCTACAGTTGGAAATATTTCCTCATGCCAAGAAGCCATATCTCAACATCTTCCTCCTTCTAGTGCTCTCCATCAAACGTAGGCAGTTTGATTTTGTTCATTTCACCCTTCAGTTCATCCACTCTAGATCTCCTATGCTTTCCGGTAGGATATGGGCTTGAACTACCATGTGCCCTCATCTTGGAGTTCCCTTAGGAGTGATGATGGTGTCTACCAACACTCCTTGATTTCCTCTTCTCATCAGGAAACCCGTGAATTCCTGATTTACTGGAGTCACTCTCCTTATCCAATTTCTTTTCTATCCTTTCCAAGCTCTGTATCAACTTTATGTTGAATTCTCCTTGTTGTTCCCTAGATTTCATGAGCTTTATGTAATCTTATCAGTGAGTCCGGACATCTTTCTGCAATTGCTCAATGATTTTCATCATGTTCCCCTCCTTATCTATCTCTTCTCCATGCCCATTGGAGTTTGATCCTTCAACTCCCAAATGGACGTTCATTCCTCTAGATTCATTCTCTAAACTGAAATCATTCTACGCCCCATCCATTTTTGTGCACCATGGAACAATTCGGTTATGTTCTATCAACAGTTAATTCTTCAAAACATGTAGTCAACCAAGTTTTGTCAAGCTATCAAACTTTAATAATTTTCCATAATAAACCAATATGATTCGAAAAAAAATATATCAAATTCCATTTTATGCAGGTATTGGTCGGTCAAGAACCCCATGGGCTTCCATTCTAATCCTAGTTCTGTTATAAAAAAAACAATTTTGGGCACTAGCCCCTTTTCTTCGGCCCTTGGTTCGCATGTGACCACGGCTGTGACCCAACGATTATGATTTGGGCACTTATACAGAGCCTTGAAACTTTATGCTCTGGCTTTGGAGGTTTTCAAAGCACATCACAAAAAATATCTCGAAGTTCCATACTAGAGAACTCACGAAGTAGAGTGGATCAACAGTCCATGACTACCCAACATCCAACAACTGACACTCACTATGGAACCTCAGGCATCTAAGCTCCGAGACTTCGAAGCTTCGAAGCTTTAGGACTTCAGAGGATTTCACATCCACACACCTCCAACACCCCTGAATTGTTAATCACCAAACACTTCCATGTCACCATTGGTGATGTCATTATGTCACACCACCTTATCATTATGAAACTTCAAAAGGTTCTTCCTTTTATTCCCTTATGAACCATTATTTCGGAGTGTCAAGTCTCCAGACTTCCCAACTGGCACCATGTGTCCACTTGGGCCCACGGTTTTCGTACTTGAACTAAGATACTAAAAATTCACATCAAACTTATACTTTTCAAATTGTGGGGACATGGGTCGAAGGTTTTTTAGTAACCCGCTGATCATTCTGCAATTGTCCCCGCGCTGACACATACCCCTTCTGGGAAACCGTGGTTTGGATTGTGTGACTGCCTTATGGAATTATCTTCTGTGTATCTTGGATTTCCGCAATGCCTCTCACCCCTCGATATTGATAGATCATGACCAAATTTAATGCGGGTTTGATCCAGCTAACTCCTTCGTCATGCTTAACTACCTTGTGCCACCTCTGGGAGTGCTACATGGTAGGACACATGAATTCAACACATGGTCCAATCAGGCAAGTGATAATGTCAGATTCTAAATGTATTTCAATCTTACAATGGTTCTTAACTCTCTAAAACGTGGCACACTTCCCATGTGTCCATGCCATTTTTATTGACGTCAACAAACCACGTCACTTTTGGGTTCTGGGGCTTCAAAACTCTAGGACTTCGAAGGATTATACACTTGCACACTCCAATTCTTTCGAACGTCGGACTCCCGAAATTCCTTACCCTTCGGGTCCACATAGTACATATGTCACCAACTAAGGTAGTGGCATGTGGAATGTTTAGGAAGGTCCACATCACCATTGGCGACATCATCCTGCCACGCCACTTCTGCTCTTTTGATTCGGGACTTCAGGCTTCGGCAGTTTGTGCACCAACACACCCCACTTCTCCCAACCACCGAACTCTGAATTTATGATATTTCATGATATCTATGTCTCACAACCACTTGTGCATAGATCCTACAGCTCTGATCCACTCTTCACCACGCATCTTACATTCTTCTCTTGGCTTGATTTAATAGTAAGGTTTCTCCCCGGATCTACGGTGTAGATCTCCTCCGAGACTTTCGAGTTTCGAGCTTCGACCATTCTCTTACTTCTTAACACCTAACTTCATCGAAGTCGCAAAGTCCGAAGGGATTCTAGGTTAACCCTCCTGCATCATCCTTCAATATGATGGTTGTGAAGGATTCTCCTTATCCTGAATATATCTTACGGTCCAACACCACGAAAGTTGTGATTTTCTTTCTTTGCAGCCCATTATTAACTTGCTACACATCTTGTTTTTCCGAACACAGTCCAAGTGTTCTCTTGGGCCTCTAGAATGTTCTAAAATTCAATTTTTTGTCCTTCTCCACAGCAATTTTCTCTGAGCTTTTGATTCCATAACCATGTATATGATCGAATTCAGGCTCAATGTCGAAAACTGGGCTCTGAACTTCAATTTTTTCCAATTTGACAACAATTCTTTCTCAAAACGTTTTATTTAGATTCCACTAACATGGCCCATCCAGGCTTAGTGTTGAAACCTTGGCTCTAATACCATTTTGTAACATTCCTGGCCACCAAGCCGGGAAACATCACTACGAAATTTCATTGTACCATATCTCTCTCTTAGCCTAAAAGTTACAGTACTTTGTTTATGCCACTTATTCATGTGGAACTAATACTAAAAATTTCATCTCTATAAGCACACAGAAGACATATTCTAACCATACACAAATAAATGTATAATTAACCATAAAAGCATACATGCAGTAATCTAGACAAAACCATAGATGTAACAACATATATAAATACATAGCATGTGAATGAATAGGGAATGAATACTTATCTTTTAATTGAGATACACCAACTACATGAAGACCTTCCATGAACCTCCCAGCCTTAGACCACGACGCTCATCAGGCTCAGCAGTGGGTCACCCCTGAGCTAGGACTAAGCTCCACCCAGGGCAAGGGAATCCTAGATTGGGATCAGGTTACAGGAGACTGCACAGTACAACTAGAAGGATTCTCTCCAAGATCCTTCTTATGCCTATTCCACCCCAGGATTACGCACCTTCATTGTTCCACAGTCCATCGACTGCTCCACTTCCCTTTCAGGGTCTCGACAACAGGTCAGATCAGGAATTATCAGAGCTCCGTAGCTAGTGTTGGACTCTCTCTAGGATAAAATCACTTCCTAGAAAACTCTCTCACTTGGAGATAGATGCTCACAGGCCTAACAACCTACCTCTTCAACCATGGGCCTGACAACCCACTTCTTCAACCACGGACCTGACAACCCGCTTCTTCAACCACAGGCCGGACATCCCGCTTCTTCAACCATCTTCAACTTAGTTCCAGCAAGGTGAGGACAACAACAAAGGTTCAATACAACTCAGGGGATGGCAGAAATCAAAATTCGGTAAGGCACAACATGGTTTTGGCAAGTACAAATATGTTGGGCTTCGCAGGAAACACAGGTCGCCATACTGAGTTACTAGTTTCAAAGGTGTGTCCAAGATGTAGAGGTCCACGACAGAGGCTAGACAAGTTAGACGAAATATGGGAGAATGGGGAGTGAACCCCCACAATGAGATGACTTTCCAGATTTAACTACATGCACCTAGGTTGGCACATGTCTTCCTAAAGTTGCATGCACTCCATTTAGCATTTGTTCCCTTTCCTAGGAACTTAGGATAACTAGGTTTATTTCCCCCCACTTTAATATTTTCATTTTTTCAGAATATATTATAATATTCCCTTGGGTTAAGCCCTCTAGATTATCCCCTCTTTCCTAGCCTCTCAGTCCCATCCCTTTCCCTACCTAGTGAAGCTTCGTCCCCCATCACTCTTTCTTTGTGGTCATTCTACATGCCACGATGTATTTTATTAATAATTTGCATAATTACATATACAAAATTAGGCCCACTTACCTTAGCATCTAGGCTCTTCAGCCTAATAAACACATAAGCCTACCATATTGTAATTACTTGGCTCACCATCCTACAAACATCATTACATTTCATAGGGGCTTGGCCTTGGGGTATTACAGTACTACAATCCCCTCCCATTATTTATGCACTATCCTCAGTGCATTATGTACACATATACAACAAAAATTTCAAAAATCCTCAAACCGATGCGGGTATTCTACCCACATTGCATCCTCATGCTCCCAAGTAGCGTCCTCAGGACCGTACCAGGTCCATTGGACCTTTACAAGCCCTATGGCTCAATTCTGGAGAAGTTTGATTTTCCAGTCCAGAATGTGTACCAGATGCACTTGGATAGTTCTGTCTTACTCCACCTGAATCACATTCCAATCAATTACATGATTATCATCATGTATATATTTCTTGAGAAATGATACATGGAATAAATTATGAACAGACATAGATGCAGAAAATGGAATCATATAATCCACTAGACCAATCCTCTCTATGATTTCAAATGTCCAACAATAGCGAGATGCCAACTTTGAACAATTTCCCAACTTCATGGAACTTCTATTGGCTTTCACTTTCAATAATACATGGTCCCCCACTTGAAATTCCTTGTGGTTTCTACCCTTATCAACATAGCTTTTATGTATGTCTTGGTGTTGGGCTCTAAATATGTCTTAAAATATAACCTTTATGCATCATCCAAAGGTAGGCGCTAGCACAAGCATTTTACTTGTCGCCTACATAGGTTATTACCTTTCGTTTTCAATACCCATCCTCTAGAGATGCAACCCCTGTAAAGGGACAACAATCATACCAAAAGGAACAACAATTGTTTCATTCAAATGAACAACACTACTTGCAAAAGGAACAACAATCGTGACAAGGGAACGACAATCGTTATATTGAGTAAAACTAATGTTGTATTAATTGAGTTGTAGTACTTTCCCAACTATCTAATTTGTCAACCTGGTGTTCGAAAACTGACGAAGCACAAGCAACGTATATGCAAGATTGAAGCGGGACTAATCTAATCTAATGTTTAAACTACAACTGAAATTGAATCATTAATCTAACACACGACTGAAATTGAATCATTAATCTAACACACAACTGGAATTGAAATTAATCTAACACATGACTGGAATTGAAATTAATCTAGTTGCGTAAATGAAATTACTCTAAGAATGGGAAATTGCATGAAGGAAGTAATCTAGAAATGGAGAACTACAAGAAGGAAAAACAAGTACAACATGTGAAGAGTTGAATTGACACAACAACATATGTGAGATCTCACCAATGAAGCAATCTTATATTATAATAATCAAATCAATCTTTATAAAATAATAATGAAATCATGAAAACCTGAAAACCAAAACCATGAATCAAATCTAAGAATCGCTTTCTCTTTTGAATCCTAATGACTACTCTGATTCTAATTACATAATCTAACTCAATTCTAATTCCTCTTCTACTTGAATCCTCTAATTCTAATTGAATTCTCATGAAGAGAGAGCACTCTCTTTTATACATGAGAGCCTTGAAGATAAGATAACCATCTCATTATTACAGATCCACTTTTCTCTCAACTTATTTCCCATTATTATGAAATATAATCCCTTCAAATCCTCACACATATCTCTCATATATCTTGGATAAGATATTCCAACCAAATCTCCATGATCTTCTCCTTGGAATGGGCTTGAATTATCTCCTTAAATATTGAAATGGTGGAGGAAATATTCGAGAAGTCCTTTTGAATTAATCCTTCTAATATTCCTACACATTACAAAGCTCACACATATTTGAGATATACATGAAAACATGTTGATTTTCTAACATTTAATCAAAAATTCCTTTTAAATACTAAAATGAATAAAGTGGAGAACAATAAGGTGAAACCAAAGTATATTTATGGAAATTATATCGTGAAAGGTTAATGGGGCGATGAAATGTGAAGAATGATGAAGGGAAAGGTGGATGAAAATAGGACATTTATGAGCCCCAACATACCCCCCAACTTAACTTGTTGCATGTCCTCATGCAACCATGCATGGATCTTCTTAAGAAATTTTTGGCATCTGAATGTTGGCTTTGAGTGATGATAATGAATGTTTCTAGGATGGGATTTACATGAGTAACAACTGACATTTTCTTATGGTTGGTTCTTGTGTTACAACCATGAATATAAAGAATGTTGGTTCTTGTGTTAACAACATTCATTTCATTATTTTTTCTCTTGTTGTTATGATAATAATTTTCCCATTTTCTTATTGGAAAATATATGCTATGAATGTGCATAAGGAAAACATGACTGAGTATAAGAAAGCCCTTTTTTGTATATGTGTAAATCATGCCAATATGTATAACAATGCTTATGAAGCAAAGTGAAACAGAGTATCGTTGGAAAAGAAATGTTCATAATGGTAAATGAGATGAAAAATGGAATGATAGTAGAGGAAAAGTGGAGTGATGATAGTGTATAAAGTCCCCTACCCCCTAACTTAACTTGTTGCATTTCCTCATGCAACGTGGCATAAGTCATAGATGTGAAAAGGAAAGGGAACTAAGTGAGGGAATTTTCCAAATTATTCATTGCTAGCAGTTGAGGAATTACATGATTAAAGTTTAGAAAATAACATACCTCCACTTACATAAAATGTTGATGAACTATGAAATAGGAATATGGTTGATGCAGCTGCTACAACATGGAAGATGTCACTATTTCAGGATCATGTGAAAAGTGACTACTGTTATAGCGGCGACTGGTGTCAGTTGGATCAAAGAATGTGAAGTGGAGGAATCTGAAATGTTGTTGAATGAATCATGGAAAATAAAAAGTATGAAATTGGAACTGTGGTACTCTCATATGGATGAAGTCATGATGTTGTAACTGCTAATAGAGTCATGAAAAGTGTATAGTCTTCACCTTCTTCTAAACCTGATGGTACAATTCTAATCATGTGAATGAATGTGTCGATGTCGAGCATGAAAAGAAGTCATTGGATTACCGACCAATGATGAATGTCGTTAACCAATGAGAGGCAACTCATCATTGATGTCAATGAGTGCCAAGGTACCTGAGTACATCTTGCAAAGTGCAAATGAATGAGATGATGTCGAGCCACTTGCAAGATCTGACAATCAAGAGACATTGATGTATTCCCATGATTGTTAGCGAGAGAACTTGCCATTAAGGCATGCAAGGCTCCAGGTACTCAAAAATGGACTCTAGTCTATATGGCAGGTAAGGTGTTGAGGTATATGGGGCGAGACTTATTGAAAGGTGGGCCTTAAGGAATCCCACATTAGTCAACATGAGTTCTGATAAAAAGAGTGGTAGGACTATAAATGAAAAGGTCTCAGTAGTAACAGTGTGTATGGCAAGGCAATGTAGTCATGGAAAGGGAGCTGGATAGTTTTATTGACAAGGAAAACTAAACTGAAAAATCTAAAGAGATGTATGTGACTCAAAAAGATAGGCATGTGCGAAGTCATGAAGGATAATTCAATGGAATATGGGCTTCAACACAGGGATGACCAATCTGCTTTGAAGGATAAATGGAAGAAGACATTCATGATGCAAATGGGTTTATGAAAGGGTTTATATGTAACTGGAAACACCATGATGTGTAAGACGAGAATTGGCTCCGTCTTGCAGTCAAGAAAACATGTCTTTTTTTCAAAAAAAAATGTGATTTTTGAAAATCACTTCAGCAGCAAGATGCGATCAGTTGGGCACCTGAAAAAAAACTTAGTACAAATCCTACATAAAAGTTGTCAGAGCTTCAAAAAAATATGAAATGCTAGGATAAGTATGAATGTGATCAAATTCAGAAACAAGGTTCATTTTACCTGTTTCTCTTTGTGCACAAGTTCCATCGTTAATTGTTGTTGAAGTGAGCCAAGTTAGCATAAATGAAAAAAACATGACTCCTATTTAAGTTTTCAAGAATTAATTGAAATCCATTTGCTAAGGCTTTTTTCTTTTTGTTTTATGAATTTTTTATTATTTTTATGTTTGACCTAAGAGATTTTTTTTTTTTAAACAAAGCAAATAAAATTTAAAACAAATTAATAAATTTTTTGTTTTTTTATTATAAAAACTTTAATATAAATTTATTATTATTATTATTATTATTAAGACTGGTTTTGTAATTAAAAATAAATAAAAAATTATATTATTATTATTGTGTATATATATATATATATATATATATATATATATATATATTATAATACAACAAAACAAAACAAAACAAAAGATAGAATTGCACAATCAAACCTTCATATACCTGCACCACCAGGCCACCATGAATGCTCCAGCCGACAGGAGAAATTTGTAGCGCCCAACATCAATTCTTCGTCTGTGTTTCTCATACAAGTTCGACATCCATTCTGTGTCTGCATTTCTCATACAACATATTGTCAAGCTCTACGTCTTGCCATGCATCTCGTGAAGTGCTATCATTGGCTTCATTGTCATCCTCCTCCCAATCATTAATGCCAACCAAAGCCATCATTTGAGTTGTCAATAAACGGTCTTCAGCTTCCTGAAGTTCCCTGGCATATGCTTCATCACTTTCAAATAGAGATGCATCGACCTCTTCATGGTCACCATCAACCAATACTTCCCTTTCAAATTCATGGGCATTAGCATCAACCTCATATTCATTCTCACCACTATCATCTGTATAATATTCGTGATCATAATTGCCACTTCCATAAGTCTCATAGTCACTAGATTCTGCATTCTTTCGAAGAAGCATATTCGACGGGCAAGGTGGATGTCTTTGGGCATAATGGTGATGCACTTGGCATGGATAGTGTAGAGATTGGAGTCCTCGAAGAGGGAAACAAGATATGTCATTTCTTGTTCTTGCAAAGACTACGCAAGGGCCAAGTCTGAATCTTCTCCATATCATCCCACTATAAGAGAAGAGCTTCAGGGTAAGTTTCTCAACCCAAATATGAATATGCACCCAACAGACCAGATTGGAATAGGTACTTGGGCGGGGCATGTCTTCCATTTTTACGAACCACTGTTGTCGTTGGGTTTGGCATAGTTTGGTGGGTAGAAATTGGTGGTCGTGACAATGACAGAAGTTCCTGGCAGGCACCATTGTGGATCCTCTTTCACCCTGAATTGAATCTCATAGCACCCTTTGTAGCTCAACCTGTCATTAAACAACATCGTACTCAAAGCGGCAGTGTTCCTTCCATACCCTTGGCTGTATAAATTTCCATATCCACATGCTCCTCCATAGAAAGTGGCGTGTGCATGTTTCCACTCCAACATCTCATCATATCCATGAGATGAAGGAAGCAAATTGATGATGAACAATGTAGCTCTCAAAGTCACTACCAGCTCTATGAGTGTCAGTTCTATGAGTGTCATCATGATTTAGCCAAAGGAAAAGTGTTTCCCAAATATTTATAATAATGAGGTGAGGTCGAACGTCCTTCGATCACCAACTTTCTAATATTCATAACACTTGGAAATCCATCCTCCGCCAATTCACAATTGTTTTTCCATTTTCCATTGCGGTCGTTGAGACACGATCTCCATTCTCCTGTAGCTCTTCAAAGCCTCTAATTGATGAAGTAGATCCATTCGGCCTTGTTGGGAACATCTCCATTGATAATGGTTATATATTTGGACACCCAGCCAACAGGATTGATCTGAATGATAAATGTGACCAGGAAAACATTCGGATCTTCCAAATTCTGAATAACCCATCCAAATTGTATGATACTTCCTCTTAAAGTGGTCATTGTGAATTGGTGTCTTCCGACTACCCTTCGATTTGAAATTCACCCATTGACCACGTGTCTTAATTAACCGAATACATTCAAAATTTACTAGTTGTGTCATTTGCAGTGCCAAGATGGGTTGGATATGAAGATTTTTTCGAAGAACTGCTCCCTAATATTCTCATCCCCCATTCATTGTTGAATCGTCTTCTGCTATGACTGCGGCACGTAACGCATCCTGGCCAACTGTCTACCGCTTATGGGCCATGGGCGATGTTGATATATCTATGTATCTCCATGATAATATGTCTTCCCATCATACATGTCACGTATATAACCTCCTCACCCATCGTCATCCCTTGGGAACTACACAGTGATATATCTCGCACCATTTAGCGACTCAAGAGCTTCCACAACATCCTATACATTAGTTTGGATATCGTTTTCGATTTTGTGAAGTGCATCAAACATGATTTTTTTAGATATAGCATGAAGGCCCAAATATTCATTGATTGCCAAAAACTGTCAGATAAGTGAAAATGCCAACCATTAGAATTATCCCATCTAAATATGTTGGCTTGGAACTAAAAACGCAGGCCACTTTGATATAAAAAAGAATTTGCAACCTCAGGCGGAAAGTCTTTGTATTGGGTTGGATATAAATGGATACGAGGAGATAAGAATGAATCAAAAATCAGATTTCGGGGGATATGTTGAGAAAGCAACGTATCTGCTTACCTGGTCGATCCCTCTCAACATGAATTTACCTGCTCATTTATTTTAATCAGTTACTCCAGCAAGGCTGTTGGAGCGTGCACCTTCATCTCGTCCAAATTTTCCATTCGATTTGTGTACCAATCGCGTGCAATTGCATTCGACCGAGTTTAAGTAGTAGCTCCAACTCCAGGTGTGGATTCATTCGGCTAGGTGAACACTGCATATCTCCTTTAGCATTTTTCTCTTTATTTTAATTATGGCGCGTGAGCAATATGCAAGTAGATGTTCATGCACAGTGGAAATAGTGAATAGTGATAAACGATTTCATTTTGATCAGATAAATTAGAGTCATGTGCTTAGTGAAAGCTAGTCAAAACCGAGTTATTGAGATATTGATTGACTGCCTTCGACCTATGTATTTTAAAGTGAGGAGAGGAGCAGTCAAGTTATTGATGGGTGGACCCTCACAAGTTGTTTATTTGTTCAATTTATGCAGTGGTTTATGCTTATTCATGATATTTTTGTTTTCTTGCAGGGTTATTTCCAGGTGTCTATAGGATCATAAACAAAGGAAAAAATATGGCGAAATAAAAACAAAAGAAGAGTGCGGTTGTAACACTGTTTCAACTTGGATTTTCATCATGGAAAAACACAACTTTTCATTTATTTCTTCTATTATATTTTAAAAATAAAGAATAAAATAAAAATTTATTTTACAATCTTAGCAAATGGAAGACAAAAAATAGATTAGGCAAAAAATTGTGTTTCATCAATTAATTGATATTCCTGAAATCAATCAATCAATCAATCATCCTACTTTCTGATCCTCGTGGTCGTACGAAGCATGGACGAGAGCATACTTATTCTAGCAAATGAAAAACTTGAAAATAAAACCCTACCTACACTATGCTAATTAGAAATGAGAGAGTAGTTATGTGTAATCAAACAACCAATGTAGCCATGCACGCAACAGTAATAAAAAAAAATTATCTTTCAATTTAGTTATTGTCAGTTGGGAATATGTATAAATGTGTGAAATTAGCAGTTGAAATTGTAAACTAATAAAATAAAAAGAAAAACTAAATGAATCTAGCCTAGTACTTGCTTGAAACCAGTGTTCGATCAGGCTTTCGTAGGCGTAATTTGTCTTACTTGGATCATGTTGCAGCTCCTTGCTATCCTCCTCGACCTCTTGCATGCCTAATGGTTCTTCATTAAATGTTCAAGGTCCTTCATATGTTGATTTTGCATTCGCCTCAGGAGGAGTGAATAGGCTTTCAGCTGCTGTCAAGATCTCTTCTTCCAGAAAAGATGAGACCCTGAATTTTGCTAGGATCTGAGTGAGTTGTTCCAAGCTTAAATTCATTATTAAATCATGTTAGAAAAAAAGGATTCTTACAGCACCCAAATAAAAATGAAAAACTTAAAAAAACACTCTTGCTAAAGCATAAAAAAATTACTCTTCATAGTTGTGGAAATTAAAATGTTCCTGATAGTTGGTAGGGACAGTTAGGAATCTATATTGAAGAAGCTCTATGACCCTTAGAACCAATGCATGTAGATCACACTTGTAGAAATTTAAACTAATCTTGCGGAAATTGAAATTTGCAAAAATTGAAATTACTTCTACCTAGTTGGTAGGGAGAACATAAAGAGTCTCCTCTCATGAGCTTCTATGTCCCTTTACCAACATGTCTAGATCAGACTTGCAGAAATTGAAACTAATCTTGCAGAAATTGAAATTTTCAAAAATTGAAATTACTTCTACCTAGTTGGTAGGGAGAGCATGAGGAGTCTCCTCTCATGAGATTCTATGTCCTCTTACCAACATGTCTAGATCACACTTGCAGAAATTGAAACTAATCTTGCATAAATTTAAATTTGCAGAAATTGAAACTAATCTTGCATAAATTTAAATTTGCAGAAATTGAAACTACTTTTACCTAGTTGGTAGAGAGAACATGAGGAGTCTCCTGTAACAATCTTCTATGACCCCTTACCAACACGTTTAGATCACACTTGCATGAATTAAAATTAAAAAGAAACTAATACCTCAATCCATCGTGCTTCCCCGGCAACGGCGCCAAAATCTTGGGCTCTAAACTCTATGCATCATCCAAAGGTAGGCGATGGCACAAGCATTTTACTTGTCGCCTACGTAGGTTCTTACCTTGTTTTTTCAATACCCGTACTCCAGAGATGCAACCCCTGCAAAGGTACAACAATCGTAACAAAAGGAACAATAATTGTTCCATTCAAATGAATAGCACTATGTGCAAAAGGAACAACAATCGTGACAAGGGAATGGCATTCATTATATTGGGTTGAATTAATGTTGTATTAATTGAGTTGTAGTACTTTCCCAACTATCTAATTTTTCAACTTGGGGTTCGTAAACTGATGAAGCACATGCAAAGTATATGCAAGATTGAAGCAGGACTAATCTAATCTAATGTTTAAACTACAACTGAAATTGAATTATTAATCTAACACACGAATGAAATTGAATCATTAATCTAACACATGAATGGAATTGAAATAAATCTAACACATGACTGGAATTGAAATTAATCTAGTTGTGTAAATGAAATTATTCTAAGAATGGGAAATTGTGTGAAGGAAGTATTCTAGAAATGGAGAACTACATGAAGGAAAAACAAGTACAACATGTGAAGAGTTGAATTGACACAACAACATATGTGAGATCTCACCAATGAAGCAATCTTATATTATAATAATCAAATCAATCTTTATAAAAGAATAATGAAAGCATGAAAACCAAAACCATGAATCAAATCTAAGAATTTATTTCTCTTCTGAATCCTAATGACTACTTTGATTCTAATTACATAATCTAACTCAATTCTAATTCTTCTTCTACTTGAATCCTCTAATTCTAATTGAATTCCCATGAAGAGAGAGCACTCTCTTTTATACATGAGAGCCTTGAAGATAAGATAACCATCTGTTGACGTGCGAAAATGACTGTCCATCAACTGGGAGAGTGGAACCGGTCCAGGGTTGTCTAAATAACCTAAGTCGTTTGGAATGGACCACCCTGATGAGTTTAACGGCTCCGTTGGCCACTCTAAGGTCTTTCAAGAAAACCAAAGAGATAATTGATCTAAGCTAAGTAATCTAAAAGAAACTAAAACTAATTAATTAAAACTAATAAAACAAATTAAATAAAAGAAATTAACTAAAAACTAACTAATACGCTAATCTAATTAAAATAAACTACTAATTAAACTAAAACTAAATACAACTATTCTAACTACTATATACAATCCACTAATTACTATTATAATAACTCAAATCAACTATCTAATTATTAGCTACAATATTACTTATTCACAAATATACATTATAAACAATCTACAGATTTACTTAAAACCTGCAAAACTCATGCGTTCTCTGCCCTAAGACAACCAAGAATCTCTTTTGATTTTTTATATTTTATGAAAAGAAATAAAATGTTACTGAAATTAAACAATCTAATATTTTTACTGAAATTAAACAATCTAATATAAATCTAATTAAACTTATATCTGAATTAAACTACTTAATGCAAACAGTAAACAATATACTAATTGACCTGGAAACGCTCCAAGTCTGCCCTGTGTATGATGACTTCTAAGCTGGTTGGGGGAAGAAATTCGCACCGGTTAGTTCGTAAGATTCTCGAAAACGATTGGTTGTGCTGCTTCTTGAAGTGTTTTACAAGACAAACAAAACATAAAAGAAAATCATAACAATCTTATGATTATAAATTCCTGCAATAAGGGAAACCTGTTGTGCAAGGACTTATATATAACAATTCAATTCATGAAGAAGATAAACCTATCATTCACAAACTGAATTAACAATTGTTATGTCTTTTATCTATTTGGAAGAGACAAGATATGGATAACATGTAATAAAATTATATCATTTGCATTTGATTTAGATAGCTAAAGTAGTCATAAACCATAAGCAAAGTGATATACAAAAGAAACAAAATGTTGATATATTGAGAAGCTAAAGCCGTGACAAAACATCAATTCTGCTCCAGTCTATATTAGAACTCCATATCCTTGTTCTCCCATGAATGAGGATGATGATTATTACAAAAATCATAAGTATATATAGGTTTCTTCACAAGGTAGAACTTCCTTTTGAATAATATCAAACAGTTTTACATAATCTGGGAGATATCCCAAAATCTCCTAAACTAAGAAAATAAAATGCAAGTGAAATCTTTGAAACATCCCCTAACTGCTCATCATATCTACTGCCAATTCGAATTTACCTGCAATAGA